>CM068957.1:453730-478026 GCA_035128595.1 Eptatretus atami | reverse complement strand
CATTGTTATGGAAGTTATTGCCTAACGTTTTATTTTGTCCTGTATTTACTTTTAAACAACCGTTTAACCAACTCGATGCAAATCCTGTTATTCAAATGACAGACACCGGTCAATTCACTTGCCACAATATGAAAGTACATTACATCAGAGTTTTATTATACTTGGTATGCCCAGTCCAAGATGAACCACGAGGATGTATACTAGTTCTTTGACCTAAAACAGATTCAATTTTGTATTAATATGCTTTTCATAGGAGAGGGTGGGGGTGTAGCTTACAGAACTCAAATGCAATACTGTTTCGTAGGTAAAGCAACTTTGTAACTAACTTGGTGTTATAGAAGGTCATATGTGTTCATAAAGAATCCTTTTGTACATTTGGAGAAAGGCTTTGGTAAGGGAAGGAAATGAAGCATTCACTTGGTGCAAAAATAATTTTAAACAAGAATAGTTAGAGTAATTATAAATTATTTTCTTCACAAGCATTACACTTGATTCCATTAGAAATAGGAGGGAGCTATCTATCCACATTACTTAGAAATAACTGAGCTATGGGGACCTGAATGTTGAATGCTCATGGCTGCCAGATTCGTAACAATATTCCCAGGGATGGCCTTTAAGATGTGTGAGGTTCTTCTTCATCATTGCTGTTTCTTTAATGATCACTGGTGCAATTTTGGATCTCTTCAGCTTCCAGGGTCTTCCCACTTGTTTTTGGAATCCTGGTATTTTGTCATTTTCTTGATTTCCGTGTTTCGGCCAAAATCACTGGGAACTGAAACCAGAGAGGGACAGAGCGATCGGTCATTAAGCATAACATATCATTCTCTTTGCTAACCCAACCCTTCTCCCTTCACCTTGCTCCCTTTCCCCGTACCCCCCTCCCCACCCCTCTCTCTCACTCTCTCTCCCTCATGTCTCGCACTCATAAAAGCACAACTCAATTTTTTAAACAAATTTATCACACACATGTAGTTTACTCCACCACTGAAGTGAAGGACGTTATGTTTCACCCTATTTGTCCGTTCTTTGTTACTTGCAAAAAGAAGATTTTTTCAACTATATTGATTCAAGTCGATTTGGTTTATTCGTCTGTTTGTCTGGTTTGTCTGTCTGTCTGTCGCCTACACGTCACAATTCGAAACCGATTGTCATGAAACTTTACCAAGTTGAGAGGTAGTCTCAACTGAGAAGCCTATCGATTTTGAGATCAAAGGTCATCTTGAAGTCAAATTTCTGAAATCGTCATTTTTCATCTGATTGACTTGCAATATGCAAATCTTGTTCAAATTTCATCACTGAATTGAGAAACCAACTATTTTTGAGGTCAAAAGGTCAACTCGAGGTCAAACTTATGAAATCAATTTCAATCTGAAAAATCATCCATTTTCATCCGATTGACCTGAACTTTGATTAAGATTGTGAATTTTAATCTCAACGAAATGGACAATTTGATGTATCCATGGCAACCTTTGGAGAGCAGGGTGGATTTTGCAAGTATCGTGCTCTGCATGCCGTCTTTTTCTTGTTTGGTGGTGTACAAGATATCTCAAAAATTTGTGGACAGGTTGTGTGTGTGACGAGGACAAACTGGTTAGATTTTGGTGAAGATCCGGATCTGGATCTGACTTCCGAGAATTTTTAAAGTGATTCTTCACCATTGAGAGATGGGGCGAAACTGATATGTAGTGTGATATCTCAAAAATTTGTGGACAGATCCGGATGAAATTTTGTGGACAGGTTGGGTGTGGGACAAGGACAAACTGATTAGATTATGGTGAAGGTCTGGATCTGGATCTGACTACTAGAATTTTTAAAGTGATAGAGATGACCATAGTGATAGAGATGACCATTCACCATAGAGAGATGAGGCAAAACTGATATATGGTGCGATATCTCAAATAGTTGTGGACGGATTCGGACGGAACTTGGTGGACAGGTTGGGTGTGTGACAACGAATAATTGCTTACATTTTGGTGAAGATCCGAATCTGGAACCGAGTGCTAGAATTTTAAAAATTATTTCATCATTGAGAGATGGTTCTCAAAAACGATATACAGCACGATATTTCAAAAAAGTATTGGGCCCGATATGTTCTCGTGGATCAGGCATTACGGGACGAAGGTATGCGATATACCGAGTGCTCTTCTCCTCTTCTGTTTTCGTTTTCAAGGAACAAAGAACTTTACGTTAATGACTGGTTTTAACCTTCAGTCGTTGCCAAAAATATTGGCACCCTTGCACTTTTTTCAAACGATGAACCATTTCTTCCACAAAATTGTTGAAATTAAAAAATCTTTTGGTATCCACGCATGTATTTCTTTGAATTGCAGTGGAACAAAACAAAACAAAAAGCTGAAAAAAATTACGAAATCTTCGCTTATTCCACACACAAATCCTAAAATGGCCCGGACAATGTTATTGGCACCTTCTAGAAGTTGTTAGAAATAATTAAATTTCAAGCAGGTGAGTTTCCTTTACTTTGGAATTGAACTCACCAGTGGTAAGTTGCACGTACCTGGAATATAAAAATCACTCATTCAACCAGTTACAACCGAGATATGAAGTCATTTTGCTGTTTTGTTTCACTGTGTGTACCACGATGAGCATGGAGAGAAGAAAGAAAACCAGAAAATTGAGGAGGTCAGACACAAGATTGTAGCCAAGCATGGACAATCTCAAGGTGACAAATCCATCTCCAGAAACCTTGACATTAATGTCACCGACCCTGCACTGGTCCCGCATTGAAGTTTTGTAAAATTGGGTCGACCGAAAAGGTATGCATAGGTCAATTTGAGCCAAATTTTCATCTGATTGACTTGAAATTTGAACAGGATTTACATATCAGGTCGCGCAATTCAATCACCAATTAATGTCAAACATAAGGCCAAAACATAAGGTAAACATCGGCCAAAACGTCAAAATAGGCGAAATTTCTAAAATCCTCAATTTTCATCCGATTAACTTGAAATTTGAAGAGCATTTGCACATCAGGTCACCAAATTCAACCACCTACTAATTTTGAGGTAAACTTAGGCTAAGACATCAAAATAGGCCAAAAGGCCAATATGGGCCAAATTTTCTAAAATCCTCAATTTTAATCCAGTTACCTTGAAATTTGAACAGGATTTGCATATCAGGTCACTGAATTCAACCACCTACTAATTTTGAGGTACACATAGGCCAAATAGTAAACAACTTAGGATCACTTTCTGAGATCCTCAATTTTTATATGATTGACTTGAAATTTGGACAGGATTTGCATATCAGGTCGAAGAAGTCAACCACCAATTAATTTAAACGTCAAAAGGTCAACAGAGACCTAATTTCTAAAACTGATATATGGGGCCAAAAACTATATGTATATATATTTAAAAACTATATGTATGTATATGTGGAAATCTATCTATAATTCCAGCAATGTCTGTGTGTGTGTGTCTGTGACCGCTGTTTCTCGACAACCACTGGTCCGATGTAATTGAAACTTGCCAGGTATATTGCTGGGACCTGAGGATGTGCCTTTTCAAGGTTGATATTAATCGGACAAGTGCCTCCCAAGTATGGCCATTATTTACCAAACCAATGACAAGACACATTGTTGTGGGCATGGCCGATGGGAAGGGAAGCTCAGCCGCGTTCGCCATTACAGGTTACAACGTACGGGCTTCCGAGTGATGACTTCGTGTATTCTAATAATTCTCGATTTCTTATGCGCATTTATAGATAAACACAATGCCCAAGTTATGATCGTTTTCATATTAGACGGTGCATAAATTTCGGTAACATCGAGGAGCTGGTGTGCTCCGAACAGGAAGTAATTTTTTTTTCTTCTTCTCTTCCTTTTTGTTTTTCTTGCGATGACATTGCGAAAAGGCAAAATAGGTTGGCACTAATTGAATATTTGGGCATTAAAACTAAATTGCGTAATAATCGTAACTGCGAATAATATGCGAACTTCCGGGCCACGCACGTACGGGCACGCAGAGCGAAGAAACGGCCTGTGTGGTTGTTGTTTCTTGCCGCGGTTTGAATATTTATTTATTTATTTTTTACGGGCACGTACTAGTATATATATAAATAGCATGTTTACAGGGTGGCCTGAAAGTAACTTTACCCCTTCCCAGTGAAGCATTGTTCTTGAACTTTTTTAATATTCAGGTTTTATTGTACAGTACTTACAATAATTAATTTGTCATTGTATCTGTATGTGCTCCATCATTCTTCTGAGTAGTGTTCCGCATATCATAGCGGCGAGGGGGCGAGGGCAGATGGGAAGGGACGAGGAAGTGCGAGAAATTTATCAGGGTAAAGTAACTTTCGGGCTACCTGTGTATATATATATATATATATGTATGTTATATATATGTATGTATAATGTAATTATATATGTTTAATATATATATAATATATATATACTTGCAATATATATTTTTTTATATATATATATAACCGTAATATGTATGTATACATACTTGTATGTATTATATGTACATATATCATGTATATACAGTCATCCCCCGCTATATCGCGGTTCACCTATCCGGCCCCGGTTCATCGCGGTTTTCCCTTGGAACCTAACTAATTTTTTATGCGGATTCCCCGTATATCGCGGTAATAATATATAAAATATAAATTATTTAAGCAATAAATTATAACGCTCGACCCAGTCACACAACGCACGAGACAAGTTTCGCTTGTGAACTTCGAATATTTCTACGTTTTTTTCTCCAAGCCCATGATGCCGCCCAAACGCCCTGCACTTCTAAGGCTTCTGGCAAGGAAGCGAAGCAGAGGAAAGTCCTGACGCTCCAGGAGAAGGTTAAGGGCTGATATATGCTTCGGGAAGGAAAAAGGTTTGCCGCCGTTGGACGAGCACTGCTCTACCCAGCACCTCAAACCGACCAGACCAGACGAGTCGATCTCCAGCACCTCAACCCAATCACTGCCAAACCGACCAGACCAGAAGAGTCAATCTCAGGCACCTCAAACTCGATCACTCCCAAACGGACCAGACAGACGAGTCGATCTCCGGCACTCAAACCCGTCACTGCCAAACGACCAGACCAGACGAGTCGATTTTGGGGAGGCGTCCATTCATCGCGGATTTCACTTAGCGCGGAGGTTTGGACGTAACCCACGCGATAAACGGGAATTACTGTATACATACATGTATAGTTATGGATTGTTATATATATATATTATATATATATTATATTGAGTGGTGTCAAAAACAGCACAAAAATTAAAATTCAGATGTCTCCACAAGCCTTAAATTATTCCACTATGATTTAATAATGCGCATAAAAAAATTTAGGTGATCGGAGGTGATTAGAGGTCGTCCATATGACGACTTTTAGTTTCATGAGTTGGTTAAATTAGGGTATTGTCAGGTACGATTACTGGTACTTCTGGATGTCCGAGGTGGAAATGAGTGAATTTTCGAACTCTATGGGTCGATTTACTCTAAGAAATGACTTTACCGACATTGAATTCACTACCATTTCAAAAAATGATCTAAAACAAGATTTATCATTACTGGAGTTGAGTAACTAATCCTACTCATTTCGATATTTTCTAATCTATAATTAATTGTTGTCTGTCTAACATTTTAGAGTAAATCGACCCCACTGAGTTCGAAAATGAGTCCTTTTCACCTAGAAAGTACACGTAATCGTATCTGACCATACCTGATTTTTCAGTCAATGAATTACAAACTATTAGAATATTTCGTCTCATTTACCAAATACACTATCATCTCCCTCTATTGCTAGGTGGGCAATAATGCATTTTTTCGCAAAATTCGAGAAAACGAGTGATTTCCTTGGCCAAATTGTCCACTGAACACGAATTCGAGGAAAAAAAATTTGCTGCGACGATGGTTTCGGTCGGTAAATCCAAAATCAAAATGGCGCCGAAAACCTCATTTTTGGCATCGACAACCATTGAATGATCCACCACTACACCGAATGTGCTATTCTTCTGTTTTCAGGGTCGTAGAATCCTAATTTACCGTTGTATTCGTTGCAGGTGCTATAGTTTCTCTGTATCGTGCAGTTGACAGTTTCTGACGTCTGTTTTGTGGACTTTCCGCTTGTTTTTATGTGTCTGGGGAGCTAATTCATTGTTCTTCAAGTATGTTACTGCATGTATTTTCAGATTAATCGATAGTCATGGAAAAAGGAACACAACGGACAACGCGCAGCCACAGGGTGAGAAAACATTGGATGATGTGTGTATCAAAGAGAACGAAGATATCGTCTGCGGATCAGGCTACCTCTGCGCAAGCTGTGATTTGTCGGATAATGTATTTGTGTAAAAAGGCTGGCCCTGGCAAACGCCAGATGTCTGCTGAGGAAGCATGTAAACCGTTTCTAATGAACTCTGCGAGATATGGATACATATGAATGTTACACCCACTCCATGAGAATAATGCGCTCGTAAGTTGAAGGACTTGTACGACCAGTTCAAATCTTCTGCAAGCAAAGCGAGAGTACGAATTCACAAGATTGATGGTTGTGGAAGAACGTCCGAAAATTTAATGAAATGATGACGACCAAGGCCTACGTATTAAGAACTAAGGATGCGAAGTATCAGCGAAAGCTCGAAGATAAATATCAAGTGAAAATGACTGCGAACGACGACAGATTCTATGATGATAACTGTCATGGTACATCCAAGTTCTCGTGTTTCGCGGTGTCTGCGTCCTGGTTGAAGCAGAAAAACAGACGAGAGAAAAGACAAAGTTCGCTAGAAAAAAGAAGGAGAATGAGCAAAGGCTTGGAGAGGGAACTTCGATGAGGCGACTATCGTTTTCAGAAGAAGACTCGAGTTGTGAATCTGTGACTTCCGAAGCAGCTTTGATGAGATTTACCCAACACCAACTGATACTAGTCGTCCTCTGACCAGACAGCACACAGCGAGCAAATCAACGAAGACGACCAGCAAAAACAAAAATTTCCAGAGGTGAAAGCTAAGCAGCGAGAGTGAAGTGGTGATTCACGGGACAGAAAAAACTGTACAGGGCAGTCCTCAATAAAGTGATTGACACTGTTGAGAGGACAGTTGGCAGAAGTTTCGTTCTTCGGTGGAGATACCAGCACCGACGAGACAAACTACAGTACGCTCCAAACGAATCTCGCGCGGAAGGCGAATTCGCCAAGTTGGACAATAGAATTGCGATCAGTGGTGACGTCCGTCAAATGCCACGGGCAAAAGAACATCATTTAACGAATGTCTCCTTGTAACCCATCCTTCCAGCGATTGAGCGAGAAGCCGTATGTGTGAATGGAAATGGCACGCACGTCGGATGCCACAGAGGACGCCAGAGAGATCGAAGCCAATTTCTTGTTACTGTGAAAGTAACAAAGAAACTTGCCCTGCTGAAAAAAGAGGAGCTGAAAAGGAAAAAAGCCGGAAGACTGAAAATTTTAGATGAGTGCAAGCTCCATGTGGACCCTCACACCGGTTCACTGAATCTTGTGAACGAAACTAATAGCTGAAATCAAATTCCTCCGCGTGCACTACAGCTCCGGACATCAGGAAAGGAGAAGTGAAGAGTGAGGGGCACACAAAATGCAGAAATCACTACAATGGAACTCAAGCAATCCATTAGGAATGCTATCAAACCGGAATCAATCATCATGTCGAATATTGACGAACTGTTACTGAGTTTTCTGAGTTGATCTGTTACATGTTTACATGATGTTTGTTCCAAAAATCACTGAAGAAAAGAAGCTTAGTTCGTCTTTTTGTGCATTTTTCGACTATTTGGCCTTCAGAATCATGATCAGCGTGCTCAAAAACGTACTATTTGACTTTTTGAATGGTGGTAGACGAGAAAATGCAGATATGGAAGAAAAAATCTAATTTTTGGCCGCCATTTTGAATTTTCCGATTTACCGACCGAAAACCTTGTCACAGGCAAATTTTGTTGTCATATTCGTACTCAGGATGTAATTTGGTCATAAAAAAAACACCCATTTCAAAAAAAACCCCGATTTGCCAACCCTACTATTGCTGTCTCCACTCCGCCTGAACTTTTTCTAGCCGCCAAACATCCAGTGTTTTAGATTCAATGATTCACGAAAAATATGTTAGTTATTTATTTAGTTATTCTTATATTAAATTAGGGTATGGTGAGATGCGAACCCGTACACTTCTGAACTTCCTAGGTGAAAATGGACTGCATTTTCGAACTCAGTGGGGTCGATTACTCTAAGATGTTTAGACGGACGACAAATTAATTATAGATTAGAAATATCGAAATGAGTAGGATAGTTACTCAACTCCAGTAATGATAAATCTTGTTTTAGGTCATATTTTCGAAATGTAGTGAATTCAATGTCGGTGCAGTCATTTCTTAGAGTAAATCGACCACATGGAGTTCGAAAATGCACTCCATTTCCACTCGGACATCCAGAAGTACCCGTAATCGTACCTGACCATACCCTAATTTATTCAAGTCATGAGGACTAAAAGTCGTCATATGGAGCGACCTCTAAATCACCTCGATCAAGCTAAAAAAAATTATGCGCGTTATTGGATCATTTAGAATAATTTTAAGCTTGTGGAGCAACATTCTATTTTTTCGACTTTTTGGACACCCTATATATTATATATATATATATATATATATATATATATATACAGTATATGTATATTATATTACAGTATAGGTATATGATCTTCTTCTTCTTTCGGCTCCCGTTAGGGGTCCGCACAGCGGATCATCCGTATGATCCGCATAGTGATTTGGCACAGGTTTTACGCCGGATGCCCTTCCTGACGCAACCCTGTCGCCTCTTACGACACAGGGATTATGTATATGTATAGTATGTATATATCTTCTTCTTCTTTCGGCTGCTCCGTTAGGTCGCCACAGCCGATCATCCGTTATGATCTGCATAATGATTTGCACAGGTTTTACTCCGGATGCCCTTCCTGAGCAACCCTGGTCGCCTCTTACGACACAGGATATGTACACCTATTCTAACGCGGGCATACACCGGGCCCAGTATGTATGTATGTGTGTATATATGTATATATAACCAATATATATATATATATATATATATATACGTATGTATATATAACCAATGTATGTGTATATATATATATGGATACAAAAAACACGACATAGTGACCAAAGCTTTTCGGTGCTGCACTCCTCAGTAAAAAATCGCCAGCAAGTGAGGCGTGTGCTTTATACGTAGGTCTCAATAAGTAGACTCTGATTGGTTCAACCGTAATGACGTCACGTTCATGCGAACACCCATTGGTCGGGCTCATCATCTTCAACTCAAGCTCCCATTTGCTGGAGCAGAGTTTGCCGATGATTCACGTTTGCAACCACATCTGTGGAGAGAGGGGAGGGGCTTCCCCTAAGGTCCATTCACCATTTGTTACCGTACTTCCCTTGATCTTTCCATGTGAAAAAGACACAGATATCGTACAAATTCCTTTGACGACATAGTATTGGATCGGTGGTAAGGATGAAGGTTGCTTCCAACATACGTAAATGAAACGAGCTCCGACCTCGGCGCAATAGCCTGAACATATCTGCATTGTACTGGTCTGCACAGATAGGGTTGCATCCAAGTGCTGTGCAATGGCAGATGAAGCAGTGCAGTGGCCAGTGTTGCTGGAATTTCTGCATGCTCGCACTGGTTGTTTTCTAACCCCTACTCACAATCTTTCTTCGAATCGCCAAGCGATGTTGTTTGATCCGATCAGCCAATCTTGTGTTGTGCGGCCCACGTACCAAGCTTCACATCGGCACTTAGACTCATAAATAACATTGCTGGTTTGTGAGGTGGGTAGCTGAACCAATCAGCGTCTACCTATTGAGACCTGCTTAAAGCACACGCCTCACTTCCTCTTCACTTGCTGCGATTTTTACCCTGAGGAGTGCAGACGAAGAGCTTCTGTCACTATTCGTGTTTGTTTGTATCCATATATATATATATATATTATAATAAAACCACAAGGGGAAAACCAGAGATGTCAGGATAAGTCAATTTTGAAGAAAACTGAAAACCAAAGTTTCAGACTTTGGTGGACTGTTTAATAACTGTCATATATATTTCTTTCCAGTAAAAGAAGAGTGATCATTGGCCGATCAAATAAAGCATGTAGCATTTGCTAAAGGCCCAGTCACACCTTGACGTTTTAGCCAACGTATGCCGATTTTGAAAAAATGTCTAAACGCTGGTACACGTCGAATACGTATGGTAAGTTTTGATAACATTGAGAGCACGCTGAAAAACACTGCCATACGTCGTTGCACGCTGGCTTTAAACGTTTCTTTCGATGTCCCAAAGCTTTCCATGCTTGAAATTTACGATTATGCCAGCGTATGACCACACGTTCCACATAACGCTCGCCATAAAGTGTGGCACGTCACGCGATCTTGACACACGTACTTGTAAGTTACTCATAAGTCAAACACTCGAGGTAATGTTTAGCGTACCCGAAACTTATTTCTAAAGCTATGAGTTACGTGTTGTACTAACGTTACCGATCGTTGACACACATCGAACACTTTACTTTAAGTGCTCATCGTCGAAACACTCAAGGTATGTTAGCGTCAGTGTTCCAGACTCCCTGTTTTTTTTTTTAATTTTTTTTCTTCCTTCCTTCGGTATTGATGGTGATGTTGACACTTCATTCTAGTGCGGTTGTAATATAATATAATTAATAGACTGCCGCTCAACCGATTTGAAATCATAACCGCACTGTACACTGAACACCGTAACGAAGAAAAAAAAACCGGAGTCTGAACACTAACGCTAACATTACCTTGACGTGTTTCGACTTATGAAGCACCTACAGTACGTGGTCGAGTGTGTCAACGATGCATATCGTGCGTGACAACTTATCCCATCCATGCGGAGCGTGTTGTCATACGGCAATACGTCGTAAATTTCAAACATGCTAAAATACAAGACGTACTCCACTTAATAGGACGTATGATAGCGTACTTTAGCGTTCTATTCACGCAAACCAAACTTACCCATACGTATTCGACGGCGCCAGCGTTTTAGACGCATTTTCAGAGGTCGGCATACGCTGGCAAGATCGCCAAGGTGTGACTGCGATGTTGACACACTTCCATTTCTGCGGGCGGTTATGTTTGATCGTTGTCGGCACCTTTCCATAACCTACGCCACGTCATCGTCGGCTTGGCGTGCAGCGCGTATCCATGAGTTAGACTATCGTTGGGCATAGTTGAAGGTCGACAACAGGTTCAGCATTCGTTGTATGTTATCTATAACACATGAAACGTTCTGTGTCCATTACTAATACGTTATGCATAAGACCAATCGTTATGAATACGGTCGAATCTTTAAAAAAAACATCGAAAGTTCAAGAAGCCAGCGTTTATCATACATTCTAATACGTTGCCATCGCTGGCTAAAAACACGTCAAAGGTGGACTGGGCTTTAGCTCTGTGTTATTTAATTTAAGAGCAAAAACGAATCAATGTTGCAAACGACATCACTGGTTATCCCTTGTTTATAATTGCATGCAATTTTAACCAGATGTGTAGCAAATTCATGCTGTTGGTATTAGCATACATAATGACTTTGGTGATCACAGATTATTTTTTCAACATTAAACGGTCATGTTTTTTTGTTTGATTGGTGTTCAACGCCATACTCAAGGGTATTTCGCTTATATGACGACGGATTCTCCATTTCTTACTCCGTACTACTTAATATGATGGAACACCGGGAGGAAACCAGTGGATAAACACCCCCGCGAAGCCGAAGTCACCTCATGTGACTCCTCATTATACCTAAGCAGGTTGATTGGGCGTGGGTACATCGAATGTATGGGTACTCAGACGCGTAACCATTAAGCCACGGCGTGGGTCCCAAAAAGTCACAATAAAGGTCTGACCAGGCGGAACCACGATACGCCACAACTACGAGCATGATATAACCAAATAGCCATTGTAGTGTTCAGAGGTATGCTGTGAAAGTTTTACAACCTTTCATTTTTTAGGTTCTCAAAACTCTGAATATTATGTGGAACAGTTAACATGATGAAAGGGAGATAACCGAGTAGTAAGTACTGACAACTCTGGGTTCTACTTGTTCAGCTTTGACAAACACTTGACTTTTCATTGCACGGCTAAACTTTTATACCATATAATATGTGACACCCCTGGTTATTTGTTAAAGTAATATTGTGAGAGGAAACCTTATTCTGCAACTATGGCAGGTGCAATAACCCTGAAATTTATTAAAAAAGTTGACATCTCTGGTTTTCCCCTTGTGGTCTTCATATATATGTATATATATATATATATTGTTGCGAACCTGGAAGCCATGAGCACAGACATTCAGGTTCCTTTAGCTCAGTTATCTCGTTAAGTACGTGTTTTATAGATAGCTTCCTCTCCCTGGTCTAATGGGTGAATAAGTGTGAATGCGCTGTGATTTGTAATTGGAATACCCCATCTCCCGCAACAACAACGACAATGCCATCTTCGCATCCATCCTGACGTCATGACGTCTGCAGCATTCTTCGTGCACGCCAGCCAGCAGGCGCGTGCGTGGGCATGGCGTCCTTCCTTGGCCAATCTGCAGGGAGCGGGCGTCTTCCGTGCTCCGCCTCCGACCCGGCACTGTCGCCATTAAGCACGCGGTCTGAGGTGAAGCGGTAGGCGGAGCCACAACCCCCCCGCTTGGAGACTCCGCCCAGAGGGATGGGGGGCCCCGCCCACCGCGCGCCTGTCCAATGGAGGGCAACCAAGGAGTCGCACGGGGTTTCCCATCCAATGGAAGGCGAGTGGGGAGAAAAAGAAGCGGTCGTTGCACGGGAGGGAGATATCAGAGTCAGGGTCTGCGGAGTTGCGTGCTTCTCTCTTCTTCGATCATCGACCTCACCCTGGCTCCGGAGCGCTCTTTCTATCGACCCCGTCTGGCTCCTGAGTTTCTCTTGTCGTCGCTGGAGCTCCGCCTGGTGGTTTGACGACGCCACCCAGAGTCCAAGAGAAGGGGACGTCCAGCGCGCGCATTCGCGGCCAGGTAGCCTGCGCCCCTGGCTCACAGCCGGACTGTCCTCCTCGGCTGGAGAGCCACAATAAAGATCCTCAGGGTCCAGTCATTTGTCTGGGTGTGCGTGTGTGTGTTTGTGGCGCCAGCTGGCAAGTAGTGCAATTGTTAAGTGCCATGCTGAAAATTGTTTGCCTTGCCTTTCTCATAATCGGTTTAAATCTTCCCTTGCGTGCTCCCTATTTCCCCTGCCTATTGTAAATAAATATCCCCATTTGTTGAATGTTCTCAGCTCGTCGTGTCGATTGTTCCATTGACTGAGCGTGTCGCGTGTTGTGGGAAATTAGCAGCCATTGCCGGAGTAACGGATAATCGGGCCGACGGAACTCGGAGATTAAAACCGCTCAGGATCGCTCGCGGAACGAGCTTGGTAAGCAGCTCGTTTCCGTACGAGTTCCATCGAGGGTGAAATTCCCGGTAGCTGGACCACATGGGTATTTAGGTAAATTGAAGTTTACAATCGACCTACCCCACGTGGTCTACCCATTGGCGGATTTCGGTCCAAAATAACAAGGACCCGTCAACCCGGACTTTTCCGGGCCGGCGATCGAGCCGGGCCGACTCGGGCTCCGCTGGCGTAGTGTCGCGGGCGACGTCCCGGCGGCGAAACTATAACAATGTTATATGTATGTAGTATGTATATATATATATATGTGTGTATATATACAGCTCTGGAAAAAATTAAGAGACCACTGCAAAATTATCAGTTTTTCTGGTTTTACAATTTACAGGTATGTGTTTGAGTAAAATGAACATTTTTGTTTTATTCTATAAACTACTGACAACATTTCTCCCAAATTCCGAATAAAAATATTGTCATTTAGAGCATTTATTTGCAGAAAATGACAACTGGTCAAAATAACAACACAGATTCAGTGTTTTCAGACCTCAAATAATACAAACAAAACAAGTTAATATTCATTTTTAAACAACAAATACTAATGTTTTAACTTAGGAAGAGTTCAGAAATCAATATTTTTGGAATACCATGATTTTCAATCACAGCTTTCATGCGTCTTGGCATGCTCTCCACCAGTCTTCACATTGCTTTGGGTGACTTTCTGCCACTCCTGGCACAAAAATTCAAGCAGCTCGGCTTTGTTTGATGGCTTGTGACCATCCATCTTCCTCTTCATCACATTCCAGAGGTTTTCAATGGGGTTCAGGTCTGGAGATTGGGCTGGCCATGACAGGGTCTTGATCTATGGTCCTCCATCCACACCTGATTGACCTGGCTGTGTGGCATGGAGCATTGTCCTGCTGGAAAAACCAATCCTCAGAGTTGGGAACATTGTCAGAGCAGAAGGAAGCAAGTGTTCTTCCAGGACAACCTTGTACTGGCTTGATTCATGAGTCCTGGACAAAGACAAATCTGCCCGATTCCAGCCTTGCTGAAGCACCCCAAATCATCACCGATCCTCCACCAAATTTCACAGTGGGTGCGAGAGACTGTGGCTTGTAGCCTCTCCAGGTCTCTGTCTAACCATTAGACGACCAGGTGTTGGCAAAGCTGAAAATTGGACTCATCAGAGAAGATGACCTTACTCCAGTCCTCTACGGTCCAATCCTTATTGTCTTTTGGAACTCAGCCTGGCTCTTCTTTGCTTCTCATTGATGAAGGGCTTTTTTCTAGCTTTGCACGACTTCAACCCTGCCCCTCGGAGCCTGTTTCGAACCGTCCTCGCTGTGCACTTCACCCCAGCTGCCGTTTACCATTCTTTTTGTAGGTCACTTGATGTCATCCTACGGTTGTTGAGTGACATTCAAATGAGTTGGCGGTCATCCCGGTCAGTGGAAAGTCGTTTTCGCCCTCTGCCAATCTGTAGCTTTGTTGTCCCCAATGTCTGCTGCTTGACCTGTTTCTTATGAACCGCCGTCTTTGAAATTTTAAGGATGGAAGCAAGTGACGCTCACTGTATCCCTCTGCCAGTAAAGCCAGAATTGAACCCTTCTTTTCCTCACTCAAAACTTTTCTTTTCAACTCTTTTGGCATGGTCAATAGTTATTTTTTTTGATTCCAATTACTTTTGAGTACTACTAGCACTTTTTTGCCATCCAGCTGTCCTATTGCAAGAGGATAGTGATGACCACAGCAGTGGTTTTTATACTTTCCTTGTTAAATAAGATTCGGTTCAGGTGATCACCTAATCAGTACCTCACTAAGTCGAATGAGGTGTGCCTGTGTTGGAATTCAACAGACACTGAATGGAATAGCTGCCATACATGTAGAGATGCTGATTTTAAAATTTTTGGAGTGGTCTCTTATTTTTTTTCCAGAGCTGTGTGTATATATATATATGTATGTATATTATATACATATATATATATATATATATATATGTTCTGTTTTGCCAAAGTTATTCCACTAGTGATTTTTTTTTTTCATTTGTTGTTTGTTTGTTTGTTTGTTTGTTTGTCTGTCTGTTCGCACAGAGCTTTCGTGTATTTCTCCGCAACCGCTTGTTGGATTGAGATGAAATGTTCGCCATTGGTGTGACGACTCATGTGGAATGTTGTAGTGATAATTATGACATCATAGGTCACGTGGTGTGGCAGCCATATTGGAAAAACGGAAAAAAAAACTTTGGACTTCTGTATCTTTGAAACCGCACCAAGGAAAAAATTGAAATTTGGCACATAGCACGTGCTCCTCATGGGGAATGAGTATGATTACTGTTATTATTATTATTATTATTATTATTTGTTTTTATGATGTCACAGGTGCCCTTGTTATGACGTCATGATTGCATATGTGGAATGACACATCCGGTCAGTATGAAAAATTTTGCAGGTCATCTCGGGATAAAATGGTTCACAAAAATACATTTTGATGTCATTGGTCACATGATTTGGCAGCCATATTGTTTAAAATAAAATTTTAAAACCTTCACTGAAAATGGTTGAAGCAGTCATCACTGCCAGCATTTATAAAGTGGCAGTTCTATTTATGGCTCTTATTAATTACATAACACACCAGTACACAAATGCCACACTAAATACACCACACAAAACAAGTCCTGGCGAGGGTCTGCGATCTCTGATTGCTCTTTTTCTTGTTTGTTTATTTTGTTGCTTTTATATTGCCTTTTTGACTCGTTCATTCCCAATTTTGAAAGGTCATAGTTCACGATAGGGCTTGATTTCTCCTAATAACAGTCACTTGTGCTTCTTTAGGTCTGTGAAGATGAGTGTTGCGAGGTGGAAGTTTTTACGCTCGCTATTAATTACTTGGATCGCTTCCTGGCTACAGTTCCCAGTAACCGCAACTGGCTACAGCTGCTTGGTGCTACATGCATGTTCCTCGCCTCAAAGCTACGTGACTCGAGTCCACTCACTGCAAACAAGCTCTGTGTCTACACTGACAACTCTATAAAGATAAAAGAGTTGCTGGTGAGGTGTGCACTGGTGGGGGGAAAGTATGCTTTGTTTAGAATGACCTGAAGGAGAAGATTGGTCTCGATTCTGTATTTTCAGGTTACCAAGCTGGTTTTTGGCTTTTTGAGTTTACATTTGCTGCACTTTTAAAAGAAAATGTTTTAACGTGGATATTTTATTTTCTTTACTGTCCTCAATGTCATTTGTGGAAATGAGTAAAGCAAGGTGGTGTCCCATCTTGTTCTTTTTGACAGGATGGTGGAGAGTTAGCGCATTTCCTTTTGAGCTGTCAAGTCTAGGTTTGATACCTGACCCGACTATAAACTGTCATGTTGGTGCTTGGTAGGCAGGGCACGGTACATCACAAAGTGTGCTGTCCATCAGATTGAGGTTAAATTGAGTGTACGTCTGTGATCATTCATTGGTGGATATTATAGAACCCGCAGTGACTTTTATAGAAAGTAGGCAAATTATCACTGGCACTCTGAATAAGTGACAAATTCCTGCCCAAATCGTCTTCAGTCGACTGTCAGGCTTGGCCAGCCGGTTCGTAAAAGATAGTGGACCATCCAACATGGGATTTTACAATTTTGATGGCATTGTTTGTTAATAGCAGCTAACCATGCGAGATGAATCATTCATAGGATGAGTAAGGAAATGTGTGCGGATGCCACCCTCGATTTTGAAATTAAAGGGATTTTCAAGGTCAAAATGGTTATTTTGATTTCTGCATGAATTTAAAGCTCATTCAATGGACTGTACATAATTGTAAATTTTTATGCCTTAGCTTACATTCGCCAGAGGCATTATGTTTTTGGGTTGTCCGTACCTCCGTCCATGCTAATTTACTCTGTTTTCTCTGCAGCCGCTTACCTGATTGATGCAAAGTTTTCACCAAAGCTGCAACTACTCATGTACAATGTTTTAATTATAATTATGATGTCATATGTATATAGTTATATCGGCTTAGTTATAAGACTCGTTATTTCTTTAAATTATCAGATTTCACTCCGGATTTCAACACTTATTTGGTCTGGACGATATCCGACCCTCAAAGCCAAGATAATATTTCGATGATGCACTTTAATTGGTCCATGAGAGTAGATCCTGGAAAATTGCATCATATAATCCATGAAATCACTTCAAGTTCCTATGTGGAAACTATATTACTTACAAAAGTGATGAATTCAGCGATTTGTCGTTATGATGAACAGGCATTCAATATGAGTGAGGACGGGGGGTGGGAAAAACCTTATCATTAAATAATTTTCGTGGCCAGTTCCAAGTCAAGGCGTGGTTGAGCAGGCCACAAATACAAGGTGGCTTCAGACCCCAGCGAGGTTACCCAGGAAACTCCTTCAGACTCCAGAGAGAGAGAGAGAGAGAGAGGTGACCGAGGATGCGCCTGATGAAGGATATAATTAAGTAAGGCCGTTAATAATTATCTTCAAACGGAGTGTTTTAATGAACCCAAACACCCAACTTTCACTCTCACACTTCCTTGGGGTTTTCTTGGAATGCATGCAAAGTTTCAGGCTGCTAGGTTTTATGGTTTTGGAGTTATGGAGGAGACACACACATACACACATACACACAAACAATGACACACACACTGACATTTATTAGTATCGATAATGTAGATCTACCCAGCCTCTGTAATTGGTTAAATTTTATATCACACTGTAATGTACGGCGTAATGAAAGAAATGAGTGTTTTTCATGAAAAAATGTCAAAACGTATCAGGCCAAATTTACGAAAGGCATTTACTCAGCGTCTTGCTAACACGCCTACCCCTTAAATGCTGGCAAAAACATATTTGTATGGGTACAGCTAATTACCCGTTTAAATAGCAATTTACGAAGAGGTATTAACATCCTTAATGGTTGTGCACATTTAAACGGCTGATTAGCTTGTGAAACACTGCCCATATGTCCAACATCCAACATCCGATTGAAATGATGCACTTTCATACAACCAAAGCACCGTGGACAATTGTTGGATGGGATTCAGCACGTTGATCCAGGTCATCTTGCTCGAGATTCAGCAGCCAAAATTCAAGCTTTTTCTATTAGAGTGCCGTTGAGGAAGACAGAGTTCTGCTGGAAGAGCTTGAAGAAGAAGAAGAAGAAGAAGAAAACTATGATGGTGATTTAATGCAAAATGTTCGCACAAAATAAACCAAGCAAGTCCAAAGGTAAAGGGTAAGGAATGATTGGCTTTCTTGTTTATAAAATTTTAGCAGGCTGCTCTTCACTTTTTGTGTGATCAGCTCTATCTCTCGACTCTTACGTGAATGTGCTTTTATTCCAGGAAAGGCGATAAATCATCGACATCTCCAGGTCAGGAGGCGAACCCGGTACTGCTACAGACTACCGAAGCGTTGTCTTGCCTGAAAGGAGAGCATGAAGCCAAGATTATACCGATTGCTCCTCAGCAAGGGCCTGCAAAATGTAAACCAAGGGCATACGAAGCCAAAATAGAGTATTACACGGAAAAATCAAAAACGGCTTTAACTCGATCAAATATGTATGTATGTATATGTGTTTATATGTATGTATGTATATATAATATATATGTATGTTGTTGCAGCCACGGATACCGAGACACCAGCTTGTCACTCGGGATTAATCCCCGGTTGTCCTCGGTAGAGCCGGACCTGGGCCACCGCTCACAATTAACGTTGTGGTACGGTGGGTTGTTTTA
This sequence comes from Eptatretus atami, assembly GCA_035128595.1. Lineage (NCBI taxonomy): Eukaryota > Metazoa > Chordata > Myxini > Myxiniformes > Myxinidae > Eptatretus > Eptatretus atami. The sequence goes on along the minus strand of CM068957.1, from coordinate 458,889 downwards.
AAACCACGAATGCCACCCAGTTAACCATGAGTTCCAGTGTCCGCCGTCTAATTGTTCCGTTTAACTGGAGGTCACGTGGTCACCTGAGTGGGGAGCGTGCCCTCTGCAAAGCACCAATGTTATCTTGATTAGATTTTAATTAGGGCGGCCGAGGGTTTTAACCGCTGGTGCGTGCCGACAATTTTTTTGGTCAAATCTGTGGTATTACCTCCCAGTCTATCTCGGTTCGGACAATGCTAGACCAATGGAAGGAAATGACAAACACGGACAGGTTGGAAATCGACAAATAATTTATTAATAATAAAATAAATAAATAAAAAGAACTTTTTATTTGCTGAGGTAAATAAAGAATGAATTTCAAAGCAAAATCAATCAAAATGCCAGGAAAGAGACAAAGAGCAGATGCTTATCGGGGTTGACTTACAGCTAAACGCAGACAAGGGTACCAGCAGATCATTCAGGGAGAGGGAGGGGGAGAATCGTCTCGCTCACCAGAAAGTCGTCCGTGAAGCGAAAACGTCCTGAAAATGCTGCGTGCGCATCACGTCCGTCGCCAGCACCCAGCTTTGCCGGCACCCTCTCGCGGGGCAGCCTTGACGCCAGTCGACGTCTGGAGGCACCAAGATCGTCCGTCGCGGGTTTAGACCCTGGTGTTGTTGGTGATCGACCCATGCTCACTTGGGTGGTGCTGCTCACACCACACGCTCGCTTGCCGAAGCACTGGGAAGGGCGAATGTCTCGTCAGCGCTGGTCAGACACCCGCTTCTTGGTTGTTGCTCTCGCCCTTTGCTTTTCTCTCTCTCCTTCACGTTTTCCTCTCTCCTTTCGCTTTTCCTCTCCTCACGCTTTCTCTTCAGAACGCTTTTTTCCCCTCCTTTCTCTCCTCACTTTCTCCTCGGACTTTCTCTTCAGAACGTACCTCTCGCTCTTTTTTTTTATATCCCGGCGTCTCCGCGGGGTGCAGTCCACCCAAGCTCACCCGCCCCACTGGGCACGGTTACCATGACGACCCGTGCGCTCTCAAAAAAGGCGGGCTGAGCTCACGAAAGATGCCGCTGAGAAGAATGGGGGCGGGCTTCAGAGTCGTGAGGAAGGAATGTGCTGAGAAAAATGAGGGCGGGCTTCAGAGCTCGTGAAAGAATGTTGCTGAGGAAAAATGAGGGCGGGCTTCAGAGCTCGTGAAAGAATGTTGCTGAGGAGAAATGAGGGTGGGCTTCAGAGCTCGTGAAAGAATGTTGCTGAGGAGAGAAATGAGGGCGGGCTTCAGAGCTCGTGAAAGAATGTGTGTGAACGTGTCTTCGTAAAGAAAATGCTTCCATAAGAGAGGGATCTATTCTTTACCCTTCTCAACGCATCACATTTAAGATCCCATTAGACATGGGGACGGGCTATCTGAACATGCATTAAGGAAATAAACTGTCCGAGGACCTGGATGTGTGGATGCATTCATCAGACCGGATTCTAAAATCCGTAACAATATATATATATATACACACAGTAGACTGGCGTAAGTCGCAGCTGTGTAACTCGTCACTTCGCCTAAGTCGGCAGCGTCAAAAAGTCCCGAATTTATCTAATGTTAAATCGACTTACAGACTTTGAATAAAGTCTGTAAGTCGTCATCTCTAAGTCGTCACTTCGTCTAAGTCGTCAGATGTTGTCCGTTCCCGCGTAATGCAAACTCAAGTAAATTACCACGCCTAACTCGTCACACGGAACTGCTGCCTCGTGAGAAGCCCGATTTCATGGAATCGTGATGCGCGGGCTATTTATAACTGCGCTGCGTTCAGCTCAGTCAGCACGCCGTCCCACATGCATCTGAAGAGGTATACAGGCTGCGCAATGCAGTCTCTGGCGAAGGAGTAAAGGATCGATCGAGCTTAGTGTTGAAGTCCGATCATGGTTTTATATGGCTTGTTTGTACATCACCACACTCACTTTCACATAGTATTGAGTGATAGTCATCACGATGACTGTGTGTCATGTAATTTGTCGATGGTATATGAGTTTTCATTCCATATGAAACTCATTCTACATTCATTCCAATGAATGAATTCTAACAGCCATTCATTCCACATTTGTCGATGGTCATATATATCACCATGGTATACGAGTTGTCTTACAGTTGTTCATTATCTTTACTTTTGATAAAGTGATTCATGAATTCTCTTTGCTTGATCACTTTCCAACTAACAATGAACCCACCTATGCCCGAGGATTGTGTTTCCCTTTTGGTACAATAGCCGGCTTAGAGATTGTTGCGCCTCTCACACGTACGTGTCCAGGCCACGCGCGACTCTCATCCTTCCCCACAGTCATATGAATGTGTCGCATAGCGCGGTAGAGTCGTCACTTTTTTCTCGGTCCCGATGCTGACGACTTACGCCTAGTCTACTGTATATATCTTGTACTTGCTGAATAAAGTGTTCCAGAATGAACTTCTATCAAAATATGTTCCTCCGCAAATCAGCTTCCTCTCTGTTTGGTCGCTAGTTTGGTTCTGGCATGTTTTCACATGTTATGTCATGGTCAGGCTCTGGCAGGGGATCATTTGCATCAGCAATAATGGGCCATGCTCTCCTCCAACTGAAATAAAAATAATGACTAATTTAGATGGTGTAAATGCAGAAAGGGTTCTCAGATTATATACAGTTTCTCCACAATTGATCAAGATACTGCATTGAAATGTACTTACTGTACACTTCTCGATGAGTTCCATTGGCTACACAAGGAAATCTTTTCTTCCAGATACCAAAGGCCCTTTCGATCACTCCCCTCATACTCCTTTTCACCTGGTTGTAGCGGCTGTCCGCTGCTGTCCTAGGGCTGTGTACCGGAGTCAGCATGAATGTATGGCACGCGTGCGCCAACTCCCCCAGCAAAATGCCTTGGTATTCTCCTCTTTGGAATTTCACAAACAGCTGCGACTCTTCAAAGATGCTCGAGTTATGTGCTGACAACTACATTAGTGAACATAAGTAGATGGTCGCACACAAATTGGCAATACCGGTAACCGGTATAGTACAATGCCTTTTATGTTCATATACCTGAGTGCATTTGGACCACTCGGATTGACAATTGCCACGTGAGGTCCATCTATAGCTCCGATAACCACAGGAAATTGAGATCTTGCATAGAATCATTGTGTTGTAGCTCTCTCTTCTGGAGAATCCAGAAAATGTATAAGGTGCATTTTGTGAGCAGAAATGGCTGCAGTGACACGATGAACCACTTTGCAACATGTGGACTGTGAATCACAGCACATATCTGTAACATTTAACTGAAATGATGCATATAATCGCAGTGCCACGTGCATTTGTTTGCGGGGATTCGATGACTTGCTCATCAGTGAAGGTTGATCCAGGTCATCTTGCACTAAATTCAGCAGCCAACGAAATGATTCCTTCGAGAGCCTAACACCGGATAAAATTGTCATACTTCTCCAGAAGATTGCATCTATCCTCGAAGATTCTTGATGCACGTCGACAAACTTCCCTATCCTCTTCTGCCTCCTCATGAGCTCATTCAAGCACTCCTAACACATCCATATTCATCGTCCCATAAAAACTACAAATTATAAGCCGTGCAATGCTTGCTTCAAGGCCTTAAACACACTCTTAAATATGCCCTCGCCGACGTGTAAAAATCCATTTGTTGTTTAAATGCTTGTAATTGGGTTCTGTTCCGCATTAGATAAACACTCTTCCACGATAGGCGATTAACTTTGAACATGTGATCAGCACACGATTAGCGATTCCACATGCCTTTAACCCTTAAACGCCTTTCATAAATTTGGCCTTCCCTCGTCGAGGTGCAAAAGTTTCTTTGTGATTTAAATGCGTTTTGATCACGCATTCGATAAATTAAACATTCTGCGGTGAAAGGTGATTAACTTTGAACGTGTGATTGTCACACGATTAGTGATTCTATACATGGTTAATTGGCAAACACCTTTCGTAAGTTCGGCCCATACAGTACCTAAAGAGAGTGTACACCCCCTTTCAAAATTTTCAGCTTTTTTTGCCTTGTAACCTGGAATTAAATTGCATTAAATAAGACTTTTTCCACCTTTATTTACATGTCGTAATGCACAATGTCCAAGTGAAAAACAATTTCTACAAATTTCAGAAAATTAATTAAAAATCCAAAACTAGAATATCTTGGTTGGATAAGTGTTCACCCCCCTTATAATAGCAATTGTAAGTTAACTTGGGTGTAACCAATCACCTTCAAAATCACACACCAAGTCAATTGGCCTCCACCTGTGTTAAATTGTAGCGATTCTGATTATTTCAGAGTAAAATCAGCTGTTCCTGCAGGTTTCCTCTGCTGGGTGGTGTATTTCACAGCAAAGACTCAACCATGAGCACCAAGGAGCTTTCAAAAGACCTTTGGAATAAAGTTGTGGAAAGGCACAGATCAGGGGATGATGTAACAATATTTCAAAGGCCTTGAATATCCATTGGAGCACAGTCAAGACAATCATTGAGAAGTGAAAGTTATGTGGTACCACAAAGACCTTGCGTAGATCAGGCCGTCCCTCCAAACTGGATGACTAAGCAAGGAGACTGATCAGAGAGGCCACCAAGAGCCAATGGGAACTTTGAAAGAGGTACAGGCCTTTATAGCAAAGACTGGTCACTGTGTGCAGGTGACAACAATATTCCAAGTACTCCACAAGTCTGGCCTGCATGGAAGGGTGGCAAGAAGGAAGCCATGACTCAAAAAAGCCCACCTTGAGTCCTGTTTGAGGTATGCAAAAAAAAAACACTCCAGAGATTCTGAAGCCACGTGGCAAAAAGTGTTGTGGTCTGACGAAACCAAGATGGAACTTTTTGGCCCAGATGCAAAAATGTTACTTTTGGTGCAAATCCAACACAGCACACACACACCAAAGAACACCATCCCTACTGTGAAGCATGGTGGTGGCATCATCATGTTACGGGATGTTTTTCATCAGCAGGAACTGCGGCACTTGTCAGGATAGAAGGGAAAATGGATAGAGCAAAATACAGAAAAATCCTCGAGGAAAACCTGCTGCGCCCTCTGCAAGAAACCTGAAATTGGGATGGAAGTTCACCTATCAGCATGACAACGACCCGAAGCACACATCCAAAGCTCCACTGGAGTGGTCAGGTCAGGTCAGGTATGGGAGCATG
>CM068957.1:435499-452977 GCA_035128595.1 Eptatretus atami | reverse complement strand
TATCACTGCCAAGGTAAGTGAATCTCTCCACGACCTCAACATCCTCACCACAAACAGGCACAGACAGGAGTGGCTAAGAAACAAAAATATAAATGTCCTTGAGTGGCCCAGTCAGAGCCCTGACCTAAATCCAATCAAAAATCTGTGACTTGAAGTTGCTGTCTATTAGCGCTCCCCACAAACTTCACTGAGCTTGAACAGTTTTGTTCAGAAGAATGGGCAAATATTGTCCAATGAGGTGTACCAATTAGTGGAGACCAATTCCAACAGAGTCACAGCAGTAATTGCTGTCTAAGGTGCTTCCACCAGGTATTAACTCGAAGGGGCGGGTGGACACTTATCCAACCAAGATATTTCTAGTTTTGTATTTTTCATTAATTTTCTGAAATTTGTAGAATTGATTTTCACTTGGACATTGTGCGTTACATAATGGTGTAAAGGTGGAAAAGACTTATTTAATGTAATTTAATTCCAGGCTATAAGGCAATAAAAGGTGAAAAATTTGTAAGGGGGTGTAGACTTTTTCTATAGGAACTGCAGTTGTTTAATTTTAAATGATGCTTAACACCTTGGCCATTACTCCAATGTCACAGTGTGCATTAATTATGCATCCATGTGATGTGTCTGTGTTTACCCAACTGGGTGACAAATAAGGAGAAAATAAAATAAGAGGAGGGGAATGAAGTGTCTTGTAATCATCCTGCATGTACATTTCTGTACCTGCATGAGTGTATGAATCTCTTGGCCAGCTGGGTTGTAGCAGTCCGATTGCATCACATACGCAGGCAAAAGTGCACCTTGGGTTCTTTATGAAGCAAGTACATTGGGCTGTCCTGCACTTTGATTTTCATCCAGAGGTAACAAGCTCCAGACTGGCATCAGGGATAGGGGGTAGCCTTGTCCAGACAGCTTTCAGGCAACCTGTCTCCTTCCAATGTGAGATGAGATATCTGTGGCACTGGTCTGCCTGCAACCAGATGTTTGCCTGGTAGTTGGCGTGTGCAGTGTGAAGTTCCAGTGTATTTCTTGTTGGTGGTAACATCGCCAGACCCTGATTGGCCTTGCCAAAGAGTTGGAGCCTGGTGGCATCATTGATGGTTTGCTGCTCAGGTGGAACATTCAGGTGACACACCAAACTCTTAAATGGGTTTCTCCATCATGACCAATTCCCTCGACAAGGAGTGGTTGGTTCTTGAAGGTTTCTTCCATGACTTCTTCCATGGCCATTAAAGGAGGAGGTTGTAGCACAACCTATTAGTGCACAGAATCTGAGCAGATTATTCCTCCCAGGTTGTGAAAGTCTCTCAGATACTGCATATATTGGGTAACATTTCTCTTTCTTTGCCGTTCCAGAGATAATCCACACTTCAGCTGATTTTTGTCGATGATGTGCACCAGAAGCAGCATGACATCTGTGTCTTTACGGGTGACCAGCAGTCTTTGGTATCCTTCATTGATTGCCTCACATGAATGGAGTATCAGCCTGGTGTCAGCCTCTTCATCGTTTCCTTGAAGCATGACGTCGTCTCTCCTCGTTGACCTTGCATCTGTAGCGTCGGAGAATCCGCCTCCTGTTACCAGCTCGTATCGTTCTGGTAGACTTTTACCCTTTTTCATGATGGCGTCAGACAAGAACTTGGCAAGATCAGCCTTCTTCTCATCCAAGGCAATTAATTAGCTTCAGATTTGGGGGGGAATGGGATATGAAATCCACCGAGCTTGCAAATTGGATTATTCTTTCCCATTTGATTTGACTGCATCATTGCGGTGATGGAGCCCTCTCCAATGTAGTGATCAAATACCACATCAACTCTTCTTGTATGCTCTCCAAAATAACATGTCACAGTTTGCATGAATAGATCGGTGAAATCACCAAACGTCTGACACCTGTGAGGCTTTCCAAGAGCTTGGATGAGTGCATGACCATCTATCGGCAGACAGCATCTGGAACTTCCGGGGGTGTGCAAAGTCCTACCATCAAGATGCTGATCAGCTCCGTCTTTGGTGTCAGGTTCATCTTGCCACCAACCTTGGCCAGAGACAGTGGCATTGGGGACGGTTCAAGTTTGAGGATATTTATTTATCATTTCCAATGGTTGACCTTCCAATTGCGCAATCACTGCAGTAAATTTCTGTGCATTATGTTTGGTACAAACGTTTGCTTTGTTGACATCAGTGAAGGTTTTTGAGTGGTGCTTCCTCAGTGCATCATGAAACTTTTCAGTTTCCTCAATCAAACGTTGCTTCACATTGGTGGTGATAATGTAAATGTCCCCATTTGTTAAGAACAATGTTAAAAGTAAATAAAGATGGAATGTTAAATTCACAATCACTTCCTCCTTTCTTCCCTTATCCTCACAATAATTCACGCACCGGTGTTTATGTGTTTGTCACGGTACTCCTAGAGTTGTGGCCCGATTCCATCCAGACTTGCTACATACGATCAGCATGATGCCAATTAATGTATAGAGGTGTTTTTATCTTCCACCAGTGGTCTTGGTGGGTGGGGGGGGGGGGGCGGGAAGTGGACGCAAATTCTCGATATAAAGTGTATCGTGTTGCGCCGCCTCCAGGTGGAGGAGGGTATTATAAATGTGTATCGTGTTGCGCCGCCTCCAGGTGGAGGAGGGTATTACAAATCTCCACCGTTTACAGTACAGTATTCTTGTCTCCCCACGTTTTGCAGTGCAGCGAGTGTTTTGAATTATAAGCAGTTCGTATGTTTTGTTTTTCATCGACATAACTTCATGGGGGGGGGTGCCTACACAGAGCTGTCAGTTGCCTATACACCACCCAAATTAAGGTATGCGTCAGGAGAGTGTGCTGCATGCTTGAACATCATTGCCCATGGGTGGGCACTGGTAGTAATAATAATAATTACTCTGCTACTAGTTCGATGAATGATTGATCTAGAATGGATTCTGCAATTAACAAAAAATATTCCTTGAACATTTTTTTTGATTGGAATTTTCAATGTTTGGCTGTTTTTTTTTTTGTTTTTTTTTTGTATACCTTGTCAGTCTCGTATGAGAGCTAACACACAATGCACAGCAAGGGGGCATGAGACAAGAGGGCGTGGGAAGGACAAAACAGTGAGGAACAAAGACATTAGCAGATCTGTGGAAGGAGAGGGTTGGGGTGGGGAACATGGGAATACAAGATAGACATTACAGGGACTTTCAGGAGGAAAGCAGGGAATTTAAAGGAGTGGGCTTGGGGTGGATTAACGGGGGTAGAAAAGATCGAGGATTTGGATGGGGGACGATAAGAGTGTGGGTGAACGGCTGTTTTGAAGGCTTGGAGGGAAGAATGGGATTGAACAGTGAGGGAGTTTATTCCAAAGGTGGGAAAAAAAGAGGAATGAAAGAGTGAAGGTGGAATGGATATGAAATCCACAGAGTGATTCGTGATTTGGTAGTTATACCAGAAGGGGTTGTTGGCGGACCTTGGCGCCCTGCAGAAATATGGTGGGGACATATGTTTTGTGGGCCGGGACGTCGGCCGCGGTCCGTCCGCTGGATGGAGCCGCAAGTCGCCCGACCAATCGCCTGGAATTCAGATCGTTGCCCCGGATAAGTCCGGAGTCGACGGGTCCTTGTTTGGACCGTGAAGGGTCAATGTTTCCACCACGTGGTACAGGTTATTTGCCAAATCTTAAAATACCTTGAGACCACGTGGCGATCTACCGAGTTCTCACACCCTCGACGGAACTCGTACGGAAACGAGCCACTTAGCGCCGCTCGTTCCGTGTGCGATTCCGAGCGGTTTAATCGCCAAGAACCGTCGTCGATTATCCTGTTACAACGGCAATGGCAGGTAATCCTTCACACGCGACACTCGTCAATGCAAGAAAGCGAGGACGAGCTGGAACATTCAACAACTGGATATTTATTCAACAATAGGGAAATGAGGGGAGCACGTAAGGCAGAGTATCCGAATATTGATAAGCACGTATGTACAGAAAGGCACTTAACAATTCATTACTTAGCAGACGCCACACACACACACACACACACACACACACACACACACACACACACGGACCCACAGGTCTTTATTAAGGCCTCCAGCTCGGATGGAGAGGAACTGAAGACCAGGACCTGCCTTGGACCTGTCCACCTCGTGTGGTCTTCAGCTGACGAGCGACCCAGACCAGCGCGCAAAGCGTTCCGCAGAACCAGGTGCCAGCGAGACCCTCCGATCCGTGTGATGCAGTCAGGCGCCGGACCCGGCCAGAGATGCGCACTCGACAGACTGGACGCGCACTCGACAGACTGGACGCAAGCGTGCGACGCAGTCAGCGCTAAAAACCAGACTGTACGCGCTTCGAGCTCACTGACGCAAGCATTCGTTGCTCCTTTTTCGTTTTTGGGCACGCCCCTGTGTCTCTGTGGCCTGCGCCTATTGGTCGAGAGCCACCGCGATGCTCCTCCCCAAACTCCGCCCACCATGACGTCGGCCAGAGCGAGGTGGAGGAAGCGAAGTGAAGGCGATGCGGTGTGGTCGGCGTTGATGGGGGTGTAATAAACGAAAAGAAAACCTGACTTAAAATAAATCACAGCGCATTCACATTGATTTACCCACTAGACAAGGAAAGGGGAGCTATCTATAAAACACGCACTTACCGAGATAACTGAGCTAAAGGACCTGAATGTTGAGTGTGATCATAGCTTCCAGATTCGCAACACTATCGCAGACAGAGCAGAGGGGGCGAGACCGGAGAGGAGACGGTAGAAGACAGAAAGACCACCGAACTGCCTGCGGTGAGAGAGTGAGAGGCCCAAAGATTCAGCCTCATCGCGGGAGATACCAATGATCCGAAATGCCTTGGTTTCCACAGCGTGAAGCCGAGAAAGGTGCGCGGCAGGATCACCAGCCCAGAGCAGAGAACAGTACTCCATCAGGCTACAGACGAAAGCTTTGTATGTGGTCAGGAGCTCAAGTGGGCCAAGGAAGGACTTTTCACGGCGGAGGATTTCCAGTCGGCGACTGGCTTTGGAGGCCAGGTTGGAAATGGGGCTTTCCCAGGAAAGATCATAGCAGATAGTGAGACCCAGAAGCTTGAAAGAAAGGACTTCCTCAAGAGGAAGAACTACGATGGGCATCCAAAAACTCGTACAAAGTTTGCAATCCAACAGATTGCATAAGGCCAGAAGTATCATTAAAGGCCTTGGTTGCAATACCGTGGACATTAAGCCATCTTGATTGGTGAGAGTTGAAGTCACTGCAGATTAGAATAAGAGGGTTAGAATGATATCATGTTTTGGTTTACATCCAAAACTCCCTTTCTCATATTCCCTTCCCCATTCTGTCCCACCCAATTGCTATGGAATAAATGCAATTGAGCAATAGGATATAGGGCATTCATGGCCCTATATCCATAGCTATGTCTTGTTTATTTGCATGGTGTGTGCTCTACCACCTATCTAGCTGTGATGATACCTTGTATGAGGCTCAGACAACTTCAATAACGTCCTTTCCTACCATTCTAACTCTCTCTCTCTTTCTCATCTGCAGTGACTTCAACTCCCACCGATCAAGTTGGCTTAATGTCCGTGGTATTGCAACCAAGGCCTTTAATGATACTTCTGGCCTTATGCAATCTGTTTGATTGCCAACCCATATTTACCCTCATGGCTGCTACTCTCTGCTTGACTTGATCATGTCCAACTTTCCCTCCATCCTTTCCTTTTTCTTCTTCTGCTCCCTTTCGCTCCTAAGATCATGTACTTTTGAAATGGTTTATCTCGCTTGTGCTCGTCAGGGATCGAACAAGGTGCGACTATAATGGGCAGTTTAATCGGGCAGATTAGTCCATATATTCCAGTGACTGGTCTACTATATTTTCATCTTATGATATAGAGCATAGACTGTACATGGGACTTATTCCTCAATAAAATACTCCTCTCTTGCCCAGCTTTCCTGTCCAACATCTCTCTTACACAAAGGATTTGCCAGAAAGCCTGGAAATCCAATCTTGCAGGTGGGCACCTGCAATCTCTCTGCAAAACTTATAAGCATTGTTTTTTTCCATCCTCAGACGTGCCAGAATTCAGCATTAGGCCAAATTTAGGTGTGAACTCACAGGTCTTTCACCACCCACAAAAGTCTTTTTCTGTAACAATGCTCCTCATCTGTTACTTCACTCTTGAAGAATTATGACACAATTAACACATTTTGAGTACCAAGGCTGAATTTTATATTCTGTCTATGCAAAAAAAAAAACCAAGGTCTCTAATCCCTCTCTTCTTCCAGAGGGATTAGGGACGTTTTGGAGACGTCAATTGCTGCACGAAAGACTTTTAGTTCCACTTTGCTCCTCTATAAGGACCGACCGGCAGGCAAATTGATTTCTATAGTCAGACTCTGGGAGAAGGACACCATTTGGATGGAGCTCCTGGGCTTGCTTCACGATCAGCTATAACCTGTCTTGGGCAGATCACATGTTCAAACTGGCCTCCAAAGCCAGCCGCTGTCTCAGAATTCTCTGCTGGTCTAAGTCCTTTCTCTATCTTCTCATCCAAAGACTTCATTCAACTGTCATGGAATATTGCTCCTCACTGTGAACTGGTACTGCTGCTTCCATATTGGTCCTCTTGATGCCCTAGAATGAAAGTCCTTGTGTGTTATTGAATCTTGTTCCAGGTCTGTTTCTTTCTCACCATAAGCAAGTTTGTGGCCTTGCAGTTTTTTGCCAGCTTTATTCTTGTCTTGATCTTCCTGTCCTCTCACCTCTGCTGAGCTCCTGCCCGGCTCCAGGTCACATGCATACTGCCATAAAGTCTTTCCTCGTTTCCCTCTCCAAGTCAACTTAACACTCAACTCCATTGTTTCATTCCTCTCTTTACTCGCTTGTGGAATTTTCTTCCTGAGATGGTTGCCTTGATTTATTCCTGACCTGGCACTCTCTGCTTGACCACGAGACAACCCTGTTATCTCAGCCCCATTTGTCACCATGTATATTCAACAGGATTTCAAGTATGCTGCCCACCGTAACCTCATAGCCTTTCCCATTGCCACTACTGAGCAATAGTAAACCCATTGATACATTGTTCTCACCCTTCCACTACAACTCCTCTCCTTGTGCTTGGTGCATGTTTGTTGTTGTCCCACTGTTTTCCCTTCACCCCGTTATGTATGTTGATCCATTTACTTCTGTTGTTGTTCTCTTCCATGAGCTTCTCTACCCATATAATAAATGCAGATGTTGCAGAGCTCTGCCAATTAGGAGATTTCCATTCCTTTTTTGGGTACGTATGCCATAATGGTAAAGGTTTGAGCATTTCAAAATTAATTCTTTCCTTTCCTTGGTTGATATCAAAATTAACATTCAAGAATATTATATTTAATTTTTCTCCATCACTCCCATTCCTCCCCTCTTCCCCAACCACTGCTCATGCCATGTCACAAGCACCAAGGGTTCTTTGCAGCAGCTTCATTCACTCCCTTCCTATCACCCCCCCCCCCAATCTCCACTGATGTCTCTTAATGTTTAATGGGTTCAGTTCGTTGTTTTACAGAAAAATCCTTTTAGTGATCAAGAGATTGCCAGATCAGATTCACTCACAGTTAAAGTAACCTTGATGAAACTTTCTGCAAGTACGTAGTTTTCAGCCATTTAGAATAACTTATCCATCGGTTACTTGAAATATATTGTAATTGTTTTGAAGAAACATTTTGGTCCCAACATTTTCTTGTTTGAAATTTTTTTTAACTTGCATTGTTGCTATGATTTTTTAGAGATTTGTCACTGTGAAACAAGGGTACGTATGCCATAATGGTAAAGGTTTGAGCATTTCAAAATTCATTCTTTATGACAGTCTTCAAGATGTCTCTGAGAGCCATCCTTTAAAGGATCAGAAGGGTGCAAGTTTAAAGGAACTAGATATCGACCTGAGGGTAAGTGTGGTAGTACTGTCCAACCCATCTTTGAAATGGTATAAGGTCTCCTCGTGCTCTTGTGAAACCGGGTGTTCTCATATTCGAGGACCTCACTGGAATATGAGTAACAGCTTTAGTTATCTTTAGTTACCAGGTTTTACTCCTGAGCATGAAGTCTAACAGTGTGATACCTGTCACCACAATTTTAGCGGACGTTGGATGTCATAAATATCTTCCTGGCTGGAGATTGTTTCTGACTCAGCCCTAATGATTTTAACAAAAAACAAATGCAACAATCATCTTTGCTTCAGAGTGCTGTCCTTATGATCCATCATTCATATCGATGTGAGAAATAAGCATCTCGTTTTTCAGCCGAAGAGCACTGGACTGTACGATCGTCCTTTGCTGCAACATTTATTTACTTATTTATTTTTTGTTGTTGCGTTTTCACAAAAATACAGTTGTGCTCATGCTTTGATGTTTGCATAAGCATTAAGATGCAGCACCAACACCTCAATGTTACAATTACTGTTTTACCGTAAAGGTGCTTGCTTCTAAATGCAGCACCTCCTGTAACTACTGTGCCAGAACAGCAGTTTTAGTTGAGTCTGATCTTGTCAGAGATATGAATATGTATGTTCACAGATTTGTACTGCCAGTTGAGTTGGGCAATTGTGTACCAATGATTGTGTAAGTCCTGATTTCAATAATCTGTTACACTTTTAACTCCATACCCCCCCCCCCCCCCCCCCCCCCCCCCCCACCTCCCCTCCCCCTTTCCTCACCCCCACTCACCTACCCCTCAATGTTCAGAATATGGAACTGGTGGTCCTTGGGCGCCTTAAATGGGACTTGGCAGCAGTTACACCGAACGACTTCCTGGAACACATCTTGTTTCGCCTGCCGCTGCCTTCTGTTGAATTACCACGCATCCTCAAGCACGCACAGACCTTTGTGACGCTCGCTGCTACTGGTGGGTGTTTTGAGGATGTTCTAACTCAAAACTTCTGGTTCTGGGTTTGGAGCGTCGGCAGGTTCTCTTAGGGGTCTCTGCCGACTTTCTCAAAGTTAAGTCTCTGGTCGATTTTTGTCCCGTTTGTTTATTTTCTCACCTACATATTACTGCGTGTTCCTAGTTCGGTTTTGTTTCAAAAATCGTTTTATTTTGTGAGTTTTCGTCGACCTTGTCTTACCGGGTCCCTTGAGGCCTACCCATCCTTCCCCTCCAGGTGTATGATCGTGTTTATTTGTATTCTTTCCGTGTTACCTTTAATTCCTATTTTCCCCACTTGTCCCGGACTGATCTTATGAGGCGCCGGAGGACCTCCTTGTACACGTATTGATTCACTGTTTGACCCTGTGGTCGAAACTCGAAGTGGACGATGCCCTTGATATCAAAAAACGCGATGAGCATCACCTTGACCTTCGACTTCGACATCCTTGCTTTCTTTGGTCTTGGTGATGCCGGACTTTTCCACTGACGACTCTGCCGTTTGGTCTCGGGATCATATTTGAATATCCACGATTCATCACCAGTAATGACTCTCCCTCACAGGTCTGGATCGTCCTCGAGGCGCTCGTTAATGTCTTGACAGACAGTGCCTCTTTGCTGTTTCTGGTCCTCGGACAACAGCTTGGGGACCATCTTTGCGCACACCTTGTGCATTTCGAGATTTTCAGTGATTATGTTCCAGACAGTGTCCTTGTTGATGGAAAGTTCCTGAGCAATCACCAGCACAGTGAGTCGACGATCTGCGTGCACCATCTGCTTCACACGCTCGATGTTGTCCGCCGTTCTGGTCATTGAAGGTCTTCCAGACCGTGGATCGTCTTCAACCTCCTCCCGTCCCTCTTTGAACCTCTTGTGCCAATTCAAATGCACGTGTACGTGACATCGTTTCTTCCCTGTAGACTTGCTGTAGCATTGCGAAGGATTCGGAAGGTGTTTTGCCAAGCTTGGCAAGAAACTTCAGTTTGGCTCTGCTCACGACTCATAGCGCGACGACTCAGACTAGACAACGTGTAAAGCACGACCTGAAAAAAAAAAATCACACAATGAGCGCAGTCAACCAACACAATCATATATATTGCTGGAATTGTGCGAAAGACTGTACACAAGCCGTTCATTCAAGTTGTGTAAGTGGAGCAAACAGCAGCTACAGTCCGCTTACTTTTAGATCGGACCTCATACGTGGGGACTTCAATTGTCTACTCATGCCAGCAGTATGGCTAGTGTGGTACCTCTCTCACCTGTCATGGCATTTCAGCAAAAGACTTCTGCCACTCATTGGACTGACTCAATCGGTCAATTTCCCGACCCGGGATCTCAACCAATGGTACTCTATCTCTTCTGGATCTGATTTTGACAAATTTCCTGAAAATATTGCTGTTTTTCCTCCGTCACAATCGCCGTTCTTCTGACGACGTCCTTGTCAAAGTGGACATCTCTCTGGCTATTATCAGAGAACCACCTCAGCGCTGTCGAGTCTGGAATTTCACTCAAGCCGACTGGTAGGGTCTCCAAGCAGCCATCAAACTTCTAGACTGGTCTCCCATCGCTACTTTCTCCAACATGAATGAGTATGCGTGGCCTGAGAATATGGGGGACATATTGTTGTGGGGCGGCACGTCGGCCGGTCCGTCCGTGGATGGAGCCGCAAGTCGGCCCGACAATGCCTGGAATTTCAGATCGTGCCGGAATAAGTCGGTGTAGTCGACGGGTCCTTTTTGGACCGTAAGGTCAATGTTCCACCTACGTGGTATCAGGTATTGCAAATCTTTAAAATACCTTGAGAGCCACGTGGCGAGTCTACGCGAGTCCTTCACACCCGTCGACGGACACTCGTAGGAAACGACCACTTAGTCGCGCCTCGTTCCGTGTGGATTCCGGCGGTTTCAATCGCCAAGAACCGTCGGTCGTTATCCTGTTACAACGGCAATGGCCAGCTAATCTTCCACGCGACCCTCAGTCAATGCAAGAAAGGACGAGGGAGAGCCTGGAACATTCACAACTGGGAGATATTTATTAACATAGGGAAATGAGGGGAGCACGTACGGGCAGAGTTATCCGAATATTGATAACGCAACTATGTCACAGAAAGGCACTAATCAATCATATATTTAGCAGACGGCGCCTACACACACAACACACACACACACACACACTAACACACACACGGACCCACAGGTTTTGATTAAGCTCGCACTCGGATGAGAGGTGAACTGAAGACAGGACCTGCCTTGGACCTGGTCACACTCGTGTGGTCTTCGCGCTGAACGAGCGACCCAGACCAGCGTCGCAAAAGCGTTCCGCAGAACCAGGTGCCAGCGAGACTCACTCGATCCGTGTGATGCAGTCAGCGCCGGTACCCGGCCAGAGATGCGCACTGACAGACTGAGACGCGCACCATGACGATCTGGACCACGTCGGCGACGCAGTCAGCGCTAAAAACCAGCACTGACGCGCTTCGAGCTACTGACGCAAGCATTCTGTTGCTCGCTATTTTTCGTTTTGGCAACGCCTCCCTGTGTCCTTGTGGCCGCGCTATTGGTCGAGAGCCAACGTCGATGCTCCTCCCCAAACTCCGCCCACCATGACGTGCCAGAGCGAGGTGGAGGAAGCGAAGTGAAGGCGATGCGGGTGTGGTCGGCGTTGATGGGGGTGTAATAACGAAAAGAAAACTGACTTAAATAAATCACAGCGCATTCACATTGATTTACCCACTAGACAAGGAAAGGGGAGCTATCTATAAAACACGCACTTACCGAGATAACTGAGGCTAAAGGACCTGAAAGTTGAGTGTGATCATAGCTTCCAGATTCGCAACACTATGTGCAGACAGAGCAGAGGGGGCGAGAGGGAGGAGACGGTAGAAGAAGAAAGACTACCGAACTGCCACGGTGAGAGAGTGAGAGGCCAAAGATTCAGCCTCATCGCGGGAGATACCAATGATCCGAAATGCTTGGTTCCACAGCGTGAAGCCGAGAAAGGTGCGCGCAGGATCACCAGCCAGAGCAGAGAACAGTACTCCAATCAGGCTACAGACAGAAAGCTTTGTATGTGGTCAGGAGCTCAAGTGGGCCAAGGAAGGACTTTTCACGGCGGAGGATTTCCAGCGGCGACTGGCTTTGGAGGCCAGGTTGGAAATGGGGCTTTCCAGGAAAGATCATAGCAGATAGTGAGACCCAGAAGCTTGAAAGAAAGGACTTCCTCAAGAGAAGAGACTACGATGGCATCCAAAAACTCGTACAAAAGTTTGCAATCCAACAGATTGCATAAGGCCAGAAGTATCATTAAAGCCTTGCGGTTGCAATACCGTGGACATTAAGCATCTTGATTGGTGAGAGTTGAAGTCACTGCAGATTAGAATAAGAGGGTTAGAATGATATATGTTTTGGTTTACATCCAAAACTCCTTTCTCATATTCCCTTGCCCATTCTGTCCACCAATTGCTATGGAATAAATGCAATTGAGCATAGGATATAGGCATTCATGGCCTATATATCCATAGCTATGTCTTGTTATTTGCATGGTGTGTGCCTACACCTATCTAGCTGTGATGATACCTTGTATGAGGCCTCAGACAACTCAATAACGTCTTTCCTACCATTCTAACTCTCTCTCTCTTTCTCATCTGCAGTGACTTTCACTCGCACCGATCAAGTTGGCTTAATGTCCGTGGTATTGCAACCAAGGCCTTTAATGATACTTCTGGCTTATGCAATTTGTTTGATTGCCAACCAATATTTACCCTCATCGGCTGCTACTCTCTGCTTGACTTGATCATGTCCAACTTTCCCTCCATCTTTCCTTTTCTCTCTGCTCCTTCGCTCCTAAGATAGTACTTTTTGAAATGGTTTATCTCGCTTGTGCTCGTCAGGGATCGAACAGTGCGACTATAAATGGCAGTTTAATCGGGCAGATTAGGTCATATATTCAGTGACTGGTCTACTATATTTTCATCTTATGATATAGAGCATAGACTAAGTACTGGGACTTATTCCTCAATAAATATCCTCTCTTTGCCCAGCTTCCTGTCCACAATCTCTCTTACACAAAGGATTTGCCAGAAAGCCTGGAAATCCAATCTTGCAGGTGGGCACCTGCAATCTCTCTGCAAAACTTATAAGCATTGTTTTTTTTCCATCCTCAGACGTGCAGAATTCAGCATTAGGCCAAATTTAGTGTGTGAACTCACAGGTCTTTCACCACCTCACAAAAGTCTTTTTCTGTAACAATGCTCCTCATCTGTTACTTCACTCTTGAAGATTATGAACACAATTAACATTTTGGAGTACCAAGGCTGAATTTTATATTCCTGTCTATGCAAAAAAAAACAAGGCTCTAATCCTCTCTTCTTCCAGAGGATTAGGGACGTTTTGGAGACGTCAATTGCTGCACGAAAGACTTTTAGTTCCACTTTGCCCTCTATAAGGACCGACCGCAGGCAAATTGATTTCTATAGTGCAGACCTGGGAGAAGGACACCATTTGGATGGAGCTCCTGGCTTGCTTCACGATCAGCTATAACCTGTCTTGGGCAGATACATGTTCAAACTGGCCTCCAAGCCAGCCGCTGTCTCAGATTCTCTCTGCTGGTCTAAGTCCTTTCTCTATCTTCTCATCCAAAGACTTCATTCAACTGTCATGGATATTGTCCTCACTGTGAACTGGTACTGCTGCTGTCCATATTGGTCCTCTTGATGCCCTAGAATGAAAGCCTTGTGTGTTATTGAATCTTGTTCCAGGTCTGTTTCTTTCTCACCATAAGCAAGTTTGTGGCCTTGCAGTTTTTTGCCAGCTTTATTCTTGTCTTGATCTTCCTGTCCTCTCACCTCTGCTGAGCTCCTGCGCGCGGCTCCAGAGTCACATGCATACTGCCATAAAGTCTTCCTCGTTTCCCTCTCCAAGTCAACTTAACACTCAACTCCATTGTTTCATTCCTCTCTTTACTCGCTTGTGGAATTTTTTCCTGAGAATGGTGCCCTTGATTTATTCCTGACGCTGGCACTCTCTGCTTTACACGAGAAACTGTTATCTCAGCCCCTTTGTCACATGTATATTCAACAGGATTTCAAGTATGCTGCCATCCGTAACCTCATAGCCTTCCCATTGCACTACTTGAGCAATAGTAAACCCATTGATACATTGTTCTCACCCTTCCACTACAATCCTCTCCTTGTGCTTGGTGCATGTTTGTTGTTGTCCACTGTTTCCCTTCACCCGTTATGTATTTGATTATTACTTCTGTTGTTGTTCTCTTCCATGAGCTTCTCTACCATATAATAAATGCAGATGTTGAGAGCTCTGCCAATTAGGAATTTCGCATTCCTTTTGGGTACGTATCCATAATGGTAAAGGTTTGAGCATTTCAAAATTAATTCTTCCTTTCCTTGGTTGATATCAAAATATAACATTCAAGAATATTATTTAATTTTTCTCCATCACTCCATTCCTCCCCTCTTCCCCAACCACTGCTCATGCCATGTCACAAGCACCAAGGGTTTCTTTGCAGCAGCTTCATTCACTCCCTTCCTACACTCCCCCCCCCCAGTTTCCACTGATGTCTTTAATGTTTAATGGGTTCAGTTCGTTGTTTAACAGAAAAATCCTTTTAGTGATCAAGAGATTGCCAGATCAGATTCACTCACAGTTAAAGTAACCTTGATGAAACTTTCTGCAAGTACGATAGTTTTCAGCCATTTAGAATAACTTATCCATCGGTTACTTGAAATATATTGTAATTGTTTTGAAGAAACATTTGGTCCCACACATTTTCTTGTTTGAAATTTTTTTAACTTGCATTGTTGCTATGATTTTTTAGAGACTTGTCACTGTGAAACAAGGGTAACGTATCCATAATGGTAAGGTTTGAGCATTTCAAAATTCATTCTTTATGACAGTCTTCAAGATGTCTCTGAGAGCCATCCTTTAAAGGATCAGAAGGGTGCAAGTTTAAAGGAACTAGATATCGACCTGAGGGAGTGTGGTAGTACTGTCCAACCATCTTTGAAATGGTATAAGTCTCCTCGTGCTCTTGTGAAACCGGGTGTTCTCAATATTCGAGGACCTAATGGAATAGAGTAACAAGCTTAGTTATCTTTAGTTACCAGGTTTTACTCCTGAGCATGAAGTCTAACAGGTGTGATACTGTCACCCAATTTTAGGCGACGTTGGATGTCATAAATATCTTCCTGGCTGGAGATTGTTTCTGACTCAGCCCTAATGATTTTAACAAAAACAAATGCAACAATCATCTTGCTTCAGAGTGCTGTCCTTATGATTCCATCATTTCATATCGATGTGAGAAATAAGCATCTCGTTTTTCAGCCGAAGAGCAACTGGACTGTACGATCGTCTTTGCTGCAACATTTATTTACTTATTTATTTTTTGTGTTGTTGCGTTTCACAAAATACAGTTGTGCTCATGCTTTGATGTTTGCATAAGCATTAAGATGCAGCACCAACACCTCAATGTTAACATTACTCGTTTTATCCGTAAGGTGCTTGCTTCTAAATGGCACCTCCTTAACTACTGTGCAGAACAGCAGTTTTAGTTGAGTCTGATCTTGTCAGAGATATGAATATGTATGTTCACAGATTTGTACTGCAGTTGAGTTGGGCAATTGTGTACCAATGATTGTGTAAGTCCTGATTTCAATAATCTGTTACACTTTAACTCCATACCCCCCCCCACCTCCCCTCCCCTTTCTCACCCCCATCACTACCCTCAATGTTCAGAATATGGAACTGGTGGTCCTTGGGCGCCTTAAATGGACTTGGCAGCAGTTCAACGAACGAGCTTCCTGGAACACATCTTGTTTCGCCTGCCGCTGCTTCTGTTGATTACACGCATCCTCACACGCACAGACCTTTGTGACGCCGCTGCTCCTGGTGGGTGTTTTGAGGATGTTCTAACTCAAATACTTCTGGTTCTGGGTTTGGAGCGTTCGGCAGGTTCTCTTAGGGGTCTCTGCCGACTTTCTTCAAAGTTAAGTCTCTGGTCGATTTTTGTCCCGTTTGTTTATTTCTCACCTACATATTCTCGCGTGTTCCTAGTTCGGTTTTGTTTCAAAAATCGTTTTATTTTGTGAGTTTTCGTCGACCTTGTCTTACCGGGTCCTTGAGGCCTACCCATCCTTCCCCTCCAGGTGTAGGATCGTGTTTATTTGTATTCTTTCCGTGTTACCTTTAATTCTATTTTCCCCACTTGTCCCGGACTGATCTTATTGAGCGCGCGGAGGACCTCTTGTACAGTATTTGATTCACTGTTTGACCCTGTGGTCGAAACTCGAAGTGGACGATGCCTTGGATATCACAAAACGCGATGAGCATCACCTTGACCTTCGACTTCGACATCCTTGCTTTCTTGGTCTTGGTGATGCCGGACTTTTCCACTGACGCTCTGCGTTTGGTCTCGGGATCATATTTGATATCCACGATTCATCACCAGTAATGACTCTCCCTCACAGGTTCTGGATCGTCCTCGAGGCGCTCGTTAATGTCTTGACAGACAGTGCCTCTTTGCTGTTTCTGGTCCTCGGACACAGCTTGGGGACATCTTTGCGCACACCTTGTGCATTTCGAGATTTTCAGTGATTATGTTCAACGAGTGTCCTTGTTGATGGAAAGTTCCTGAGCAACATCACCAGCACAGTGAGTCGACGATCTGCGTGCACCATCTGCTTCAAGCATCGATGTGTCCGCCGTTCTGGTCATTGAAGGTCTTCCAGACGTGGATCGTCTTCAACCCCTCCGTCCTCTTTGAACCTCTTGTGCATTCAATGCACGTGTACGTGACATCGTTTCTTCCCTGTAGACTTGCTGTAGCATTGCGAAGGATTCGGAAGGTGTTTTGCCAAGCTTGGCAAGAAACTTCAGTTTGGCTCTGCTCACGACTCATAGCGCGACGACTCAGACTAAGACAACGTGTAAAGCACGCCTGTAAAAAAAAAAATCACACAATGAGCGCAGTCAACCAACACAATCAATATATTGCTGGAATGTTGCGAAAGACTGTGAACAAGCCGTTCATTTCCAAGTTGTGTAAGTGGAGCACACAGCAGGCTCAGTCCGTTACTTTTTAGACGGACCTCATACGTGGGGACTTCAATTGTCATCATGCCAGTTGGCTAGGTGTGGGTACCTCTCTCACCTGTCATGGCATTTCAGCAAAGACTTCTTGCACATCATTGGACTGACTCAATCGGTCAATTTCCCCGACCCGGATCTCAACCAATGGTACTCTATCTCTTCTGGATCTGATTTTGAAACAAATTTCCTGAAAAATTGCTGTTTTCTCCGCTCCAATCGGTTCTTCTGACGACGTCTCTTGTCAAAGTGGACATCTCTCTGCTATTATCAGAACACCTCAGCGCTGTCGAGTCTGGAATTCACTCAAGCCGACTGGTAGGGTCTCCAAGCACCATCAAACTTCTAGAACTGGTCTCCCATCGCTACTTTCTCAACATCACTCATCCTGGGAATTTTTTCAAAGAAACTTGCTCTCCTCATGCACGATTTATCCCTCTCGTCTTCAGTTGTCCTAACCCTTCCTCCGCCCATGGTTCACTGAAGCTTGTGGCGAGGCAGTTTCCT
>CM068957.1:415554-435474 GCA_035128595.1 Eptatretus atami | reverse complement strand
AACAATCAACTCATCCTGGGAATTTTTTCAAAAAGAAACTTGCTCTCCCTCATGCACGATTTATCCCCTCTCGTCTTCAGTTGTCCTACACCTTCCTCCCGCCCATGGTTCACTGAAGCTTGTGGCGAGGCAGTTGTCCTGAAACAACTTGCTTTACTCATGGAAAGCAAACCCAACTGAGGGTAACTCAATTCCTTCCATAAAGCTTGGAACAAGTGTGTGTCTACACCCAGGAAGAGCCAGAAAACAACTTCTTTCAAATTCTAAGTCTGAACTCTCAAACCTCTCTCCTCCTCCAAATCCTGGTGGCATCTAATCAAATCTGTTTCTGGTGTATGTCCCCCTCCATCCCCTCCCTTACCTCAATGGCCGCACTGCTGATCCGCACGTGAAAAGGCTGAATGCCTAAACTCAGTGTTTGCAACTAATCTGTGTCCAAAACCCATCGGTTTCAGTCCCAACCTTACCTAGTCGCACCCAACTGTCCCTGGACTCTGTGTCCTTTTCTCCTGACAAGGTGGAAGAGCTTGCTGTCAAAACCTCGACTCAGATTCTGGCAACCCCGGTCAACGGCATCAGCCACGTGTCCTAAAACCTGCTCTCTACTCTTGCTCACCCTCTCTCCGTTCTATTCAACCTCTCATTTGCTCAAGGTCATCTGCCATCTGCTTGGAAATCAGCAAACATTACCACTCTGCATAAAAAGGTGCAAAACAGATCACTGCAACTACAAACCAATCAGCCTTCTCCAATCATGCAGCAAGGTTATGGGATCCATCATCGCTTCAGACATTAAATTCTTTCTCTTCTCCAATGGCTTGAATCCGATCATCAATTGGGTTTCAGACCAGGTCACTCTACCCTGGATATGCTGCTTCTGCTCTCCCAACAATGGATGGAGGTCCTCGATGCGGACATGAAATCAGAGACGTATTCCCAGACATATCGCGTGCTTTTGACAGTCTGTCACCTGCCTGCTCACCAAACTCTCTTGCTGTGGTATTCCAAGGCCATCTCCACTCATGGCTCACTGACTTCCTCTCCTGTCGCAGCCACGTGTGCCCAAAATGGAGTTCTTTTCATCCTCTCCTGTCCGGCTGGAGTTCTCAAGGCAGCGTTCTGGGCTCTGTTCTTTTTCTGGTTTCATCAATGATCTCTCCGACCTACTGGAAAATCCTCTTTATCTCTTCGCTGATGACTCCACCCCTCTACCGTACCATCTGTCATCCCTCAGACCGGCAAGCAGCAGCTTCTCGCTCACTGCAGATCTGGTAAAATCACAAACTGGTCCAACACGTGGAACATGTCTTTCAATCCTGACATCTCACACTCCTCACTATGGTCTCTCCGAAAGGACCGTTTGGAACCCCCCCCCCCCCCATCTACTTTCTCAACCATCTCTGGAAGAAGTCCTTTTTTTCAAGCTCTGGTCTCACTATCTGCAGCAGTCTTCCTGGATAGCCACATTTCCAACCTGGCTCCAAAGCCATTCGCCGAATGGTAATCCTTCCGCCGTGCAAGTCATTCCTCGGCCCAGCTGAGCTCCTGTCCATATGCATTGCTTTTGTCACAGCCTGATGAGGACTGCTCTCCCCTCTGGGCTGGTGCGCCTGCCTCTCACCTTTCTTGGCTTCACGCTGTGGAAACAAGGCATTTAGGATCGTTGTTATCTCCATGATGAGGCTGAGTCTGGGCCTCTCACTCTCTCACCACAGGCAGGTCGTGGTCTTTCTGTCTTCTTCCGTTTCCTCTCCGGTTTCGCGCCCCCCCCTCCCACCTCTTCTGCGATTTGTCCACACCATAATTTCCACAGGGCGCTCAAGGTCCGCCAACAACCCACTTCTGGTAAAATACTAAAAATCATGAATCACTGCTCACCTTCACTCTTTCATCCCTCTTTTTTCCCCACTTTGGAATAAAGTCCCTCACTCTGTTCAAACCCATTCTTCCCTCCAGGCCTTCAAAACAGATGTTCACCACCACCTTCTTCACCATCCAAATCTCGATCTTTTCTACCCCGTTAATCCACCCAAACCCACCTCCTTCAAACTTCCTGTTTCCTTCCTGAAAGTCCCTGTAATGTCCATCTTGTGTACCCCTTGTTCCCTGCCCCATCCTCTCCTTTGCACAGATCTCCTTGTGTCTCTGTTCCCCACTGTTTTGTCTTCCCTCTCCCACCCCTCTTGTCTTATGCCCCCCTCCCTGCTGTGTGTTGTGTGTTCGCTTCTCATACGAGCCTTTACAAGGTATGCAAAAAAAAAAAAACTTTAACCTCTTACACCGAGTTCAACATCCTTCATCTTCAGTAATACAACTTGGATAGTTTCATTCACTTCTGTAAGTGAAGAAGATAAATCGAAGTTCTTCAACAACCCCTTTATCCGCTTACCAATTGATTTTCAGCCTGGCTCGTAAAACATGATTGATGTGCCTCATCTTTGCCAACATGGCATTAAAAGAATAGTTAAAATATATATATTTAAAATTAATAACGTCCCAGATCAATGGGAATGGAAAATGTAAAATAAACTGTCATAGAAAAGGATGTTCTGTTGTGTGTGTGTGTGTCATATGATGAATATGAATCAATTTAGACGCCATGTATGAACAATCTTTTCAAAATTATTGTTATTATGTGACGTCATAAAAAAATCACACTGATTCCCATGAGTACTACTTGCATGTGCCAAGTTTCATTTTTTCCTTGTTCAAAACATGGCTGCCACACCACGTGACGTATGACGTCATAATTATCATCAAACCATTCTGCATGAGTAGTCGCTCCTGTGGTGAAACTTCGTCTCAATCCGACAAGCGGTTGTGAGAAAAACACCGAAAGTTCGTGCGGACAAACGGACCGAAATACAATACCTCTCCTTCAGCGAGGGTAACGAGAACAGCACTCTTTAACGTTGCGACGTCAACCGATATGCCTCTGCCCACACATTACATCATGATACATACTTGTACAGGTTTGATTTAAATCCCTTCAGCTGTTTTCAAGCATCACATTTTTACCTCACATGACCTCTGACCTTTGCCTTTGATGCCACAACCTAATCAGTTCGTCTTTGCATCATATATATTCTTTACCACGTTTGGTAAAACCCATCACTGGTTCACAAGTTAGCGTGGTAACAGATTTTTACCTAACGGATCTCTGACTTTGACCTCTTGACCCATAATCTAATACGTTTATCGTGCAATCATTATGCATACTTGTACCAAGTTTGACTTGGTTCGTTCAGCTGTTCTTAAGTTATCACGAACGCATGGACGGACAGCCAGACGGACAATCTGAAAAATAATGTCTCCGGTGACTTCGTGCGGAGACTTAAAAAAGATCTCAGACATTTTTAACTTTATTTTCATCCTTTTTCTTTTCTTTCTGAAACCTACCTCAGACTTCAACTTTGCCATGTTTCCTCCATCTATGATTGCTGCTGGAAGCCTTGCTGCAGCGATCCAGGGCCTGCAATTGCAGCAACAGACTCGTCCTGGCACACCAGCCTTGTTGAAAATATGGCCAAGATCACGAGCTGCGATCCTGTGAGATGTGAAATATGCAGTGGAACCTTTTCATATGGAGCCTCAGACTTGTTTACCATATTTAGTTTGGTTTATTATTATTTATTTATTTTAATACTCTCATTCATCCTACCTCATCCCTCATCCTCATTTCCACATATAACTTTTTTTTTGAACCCCACCCAGGATTGCCTACGTGAATGCCAAGAACAGATTGAGGATTTGCTGAAGAACAGCCTTCATCATATCAGCCAATGGTTCCTCCCAAAATCTGGAGGAATCCAGAACAGGCTGGAACCCCAACAGAATGTATGTGATGTTGTCTTGTAGGCCATTTTTGTTCTGCTTCATCACCCCGCATGTAGCATATCGCCAAGCTAAGGCCTTTTCAACATGCCAAATATTTGTGACGTCACCAACACTTTGCCCAACTGTTGTGTTCTGCCTCTTCCTTACACACTCAGCAGGGTTAATATAATTTTGTAGTTCTTCATTTAATTGGGTAATTTACTTGTAGTTGTGAAAATTGAGGTTAATGACAGCAAGAAATGTGCTGCTGATGGCAAATGGTGAAGTTTCTTCCGAATATTTTTCCAGTGGAAGATAAAAAATTTTTTCCTGAATCTGCTCATTTGTCATTAGTTTTCTGGGACACTAGAATGTTGATCATGGCTTGAGAAATCAGGACATCTTGGGGTTTGTGGATGAGTACTGACTGCGGCTTTTTATATATTTTTTGCTCACGAGAAGATCTTTTGATGGCAAATGAGAAGCTTGCAGTGTTTTTGTCGTGTTGGGTATTTGTGTGTTCCAGTTCTGGTGCTGAATCGAAAGCCTTCGTGTACCTCGAGTCAGGCTATCCTTTGGCCAAATCGATACTTTGGCTTTTCTGGCTGTTTCTTGGTGAATCATGTTTTTTTTAGGGGGGTTGTAATGCCAACGATCGCCTTTGTCGCTGGGCGAAGGTAACCCGCTGGTGCTGGATGGCCTGGGATGCTGATACATTATAGCACACTTGCTGTCGGAGTCTTTTCTTAGGCACAGATCTCAGAATTGGATTGACACAGTCGGTTCATTAACCTATCTCGTAAAATAATCACTTTTCAGGTGGTAATAATTACTATTATTATTTTTGTTCTTTTTATGTTGATCTCCAGTACTTTCAATCCCAGTCTGGGATCATGCACAGCCTGGATTCTTTGCTTGTATCCATCTGCACTTGTTTATACATTGCACCTAATTGCCTGAATGTGCATCTTATATCAACCTCTTGTTTGCCACATTTGGTCTGGGGCCATTTACATTTGTTCTCCCTCCAACTCCACCTCCACTTCACGTCTTATTCAGCAATTTCCATCTCCCACACTCCCGCCCCACTCCACCAATCTTATACCCTTTTTGTATTCTTTCTCTATTGTTCTTCTCCCTGCCCTCTCTTCTTTTTTCCAATACTTTCTCCTCCCAATTGCCCCCATCCCCCTGTCCTTTTCTGCATGTAATACGTAGGTAGATCTTATAATATGGGATTGACTTTGGCTAATTATTATTATTTTTTAAATGGGGGAATGTTTGCCAACATTTGCTTTCTTCATTCAAAGTACCAATTCTAACTGTATGAGGTGGAATTCTGTGCGAGGTGGTTCATCTTTGCCTGGCCTTTGGTTTAAATTTGTGACTGAGCTTGTATTTATATTACAATAATGATGAATTCCTTTTCAAGGTATTTCCAACTTTGACATACATTTTCTCATCGGAGTGGAACTTTTACACATTGGAAAACGCCTTCAGTTAGAATTCTGAAGGACATACATGTAGCCATGTCGGACATCATTCTTGGTATCCTCGTTCGTCAAAGAAGAAAAAACACTCGTTGCTCTTAAAGTGCCTTTTAATACGCATCTCGTGGACAGGCAGTTATCACTGTATTGACACATGGCCGAGTTCGAGACGGACAAGGTGGCTTTCGAAAGGGTAAGCCATGCCTTTATGGATGGCACAGTGGAGCTATCCACCTTGGTAGAGCCACACACACCATTTATGTAGCCAATGAAACGACTCAAGCACCCTGGAGAATTATAGTGCACATTTGCAACAAGTAACACATGGTTGATATGAACAAACTGGCAACAGCTGATTTCCAAAATTGTTTTTATTCAAAATGTTAAAATCCCAGTTAAAACCAGAATTGGAAATCAATCAAACCATGCAGAACAAGCCTTATCCCTACACATACCTCCGCCACCGATGGTGACCAGAGGCTATGTTTTCCACCTCTATCTGTCTGTCTGTCTGTCTGTTAACAGGAAATTTCAAAAAGTTGTGGATGGAATTTGGATGAAATTTGGTGGACATGTTAGACAGGTGATGAGGACAAATTGCTTAGAATTTTGTGAAGCTCTGGATCCGGATTAGGATCCGAGAATTTTTTCAAGTGTATTCATTACCATTGAGTAGCAGGGCTAAAAACGATATGTAGCACGATATTTCAAAAAGTTCTGAACAGATACAGACAAAGCCTGGTGGACAGGTTCAGGTGTGTGATGAGGAAGAATTGATTTGATTTTGGTGAAACATTTGGATCCAGATCTGATAATTTCAAGTGATTCTTCACGATTGAGAGATGGAACCAAAAAAAAACGATATGTTGCATGGAATGTCTCAAGGAGGCGAGGTGGTTAGTATGGTTATGAATGGCGAGAACAAACGCCAATTGTGTTTGGTTCAGGTCTTGGATCCAGATCCGACCTATCAGATGGGATACAAAACATGCACTGTTCAGCGATGGCAAGAGGCCAGTGAGCCGTTCTAAGTTTAAAACATATAACTGATTGGAGGCTCAAAGATTGGTCCTCACTAAGCGGTATGTGAAGGTAATAACAGTACTCTCAGACTTTCCTGGAAGAATTTGAAATAGGAAATGTGAGGCGAATACAAAGAAGAAGGCAGATCAGTGAAGGTAGCAGCCAGAACGGTGTGATGCATAGGAAAAGGACCAATTGTGACAACCACTAGATTCAGAGGGCTGACACAACAATTTGGTTTCTAAACCAACAGGTTCAAAGTTAGAGCTTTCACGCCGACTGCGACACAAAGGCAGCGTCACAGATATTCGCAGATTAGTACGACCTCTCTGGCAAGAGAAGACGGCAAAACAGCAACGATGGTAGAGGGTTTGAATTGACCCAGGGTGGCAACGTCCAACTGAACATGTGGTGCGCTGCGAGTCAAACAAGTCGGTACCTTGGTGTGATTTCAATGACACGTGTGATTACTTGCTTATCAGATTGAACGATAACGCACCAGCACAGGGTCTCTGAATGGTTGGGGTGAACCAAGGGCGATTCCTCGAGAGTGTGTGTGCAAGGTGCATCAACACTGGACGATGAGAGACCCAAAATGTGAACAGACTCCATCTCTGGCGTAATACTTGCAGCGCGCCAAGCAGTCACTCTTAAGATGTTTCCAAGGAACTCTCTGCAACTGGGACCGAATAACTGATTCGCCGAGCACCGGCTCCCATCTGCTGATCGCGAAGCATATTGAAAAACTCTCAGAGCTCTGCGCCGCTCTGGTTCCTTTTATCTAACAGCCTTGCGTTTTAAGACGAGTTACCCCTGAATTATTATTAATCACCAGTAGGGCCCAATTTTAGTGTTCACTCGCTAGGTTACCTGTGATCCTGAAGCGTATTGTATATTATAAAAAAGGTCTAGTGCAATTTTTAACCACAGCCACAGGTGCTGTTGTTGACTTCCATCACTTTTGCCATCCCTATCGGGCTGTACTGGATTCACTTGATCTACTGTGCACAAGCTCGTTCTATGGATTGACCGGCAGATTCATTTGTTAACTTTTCGACATTTGCTATGCAAGGACACTGGCTGGCAATGTCCCTCAATTGCTGGAAAGTTTTTAATATGTGTCTGAATGAAACTGGGTCAGATGATGAGAGGCAGTGTTCACAAGCGGATGTTTGTGCTGACACTTTGTAAGGAGTGAGAGGTTTCTTATGCATTGTGTTTTTGGGCAGTTGTCCTAGCTGTCAAAGTACACTCCATTGTAGCTGGAGTTGTCACAACTGACCTAACCCAATTTTTGACTGTTTCTTTAAGCATTTTTAATTTGCCGCAATATTGGTTTACTTACGATCCTGCTTTTGACAGAGAGGTCTTTGTGAAGTGGTTGAGAGTATGCAGGAGGAAATGTGGAGAGAGAGAAAACTGGAAGTAAAAGGGAATCGGGAAATTGAAGTAGAATGCAGGAGACGAGGGTTTAATTATACTTCCAGAGATTACAAAGTCTGCTTTTGGATACCAGTTCTCGCGATGGTCTAGAAAATCGTCCATATTCAACCTGCAAGCCTGTCATTTCATGTTGAGCCGGCTATGGCCACATTTTCCACACAGGTGCAACCAATGTCGACTAATCGCCGGTAACGGACCTCTAGAACGAATTTGCGAGATGCCTTTGGCGTGACTTGCAGGTAGAGCCGAAGGGTGAAGAGGATGAGGGTTATGTGTAACCCTGAATCGCCGGTTATGTGTGCACATGCTTTCAGATGCTCTGGATATTTGTTTTGCACATATTAAAGGTCAACACTGAAAATGGCTGTGAGAGGAAAGAGCACGTTGGGACAATTTTGGCACCACGAAAGTTTTTCAATTCTCTCCACTACAGGCACTGCGCTTTCGCTGAAACTGATTGTAGGTCGGAGTTTCGCTAGAACCGGAGTCTCTATACTTTACTGCTATTATTATTTAGAGTTTGACTTTGTTTGTTATAAACAACATTATGTGAACCATATTGCCTAACACGTGCTGCTATATTTGCTTTTTATTTCACAATTTGTTGTTTTTTCTGCTGGTTGAAAAGAAAAGTATTGTTTTGTGTTGAGTTGCCTGATATTTTATTACCTTTGTGTTTGATTTTTTTTAATGTTCATGTTTGCAACGAGTTGCGGAGCGTCGACAGCAATGGCACTCACATTACAATGACAAATAGCTCACAGTTACTGGTTTAACACTTTCATTACTTACACAGATACACATGTTCTAGATCCGATGATGTGTGTGTGTGTGTGTGTGCTGGTGTGAGTGTTGTGTGGTGTGTGGTTGTATATGTATGTATATAATATAATAATATAAGGCCCCGCGAGGAGGAGTGATGAGTGACATTTTTTAATGATAGGGTAAAGGGTTTATAAAATAGTGCTATATGGTGTGTCATAAACTTGTTCCAAAATGGTGATTTGGTCCCTACATCACTCATCAGCGGCACCCTCATATACTATGATATATATCTATACCATCCCATAACAAATGGGAGCTTGAGGTGCCTTATCTGTGCTTTTGCTGTCTGGCTTTACCACGGCAGGTTATTACTTATTTATTATATTGTAGTTATTTTGCTTCAACGTCTGCCTTACTATTATTATTGATTATCATTATTTAATAAGTATCTATTATCTTTATTTTTTCCATGTGTCAGTTTGTAATGTTTAATACGCCAAAGGAAAGGAAGTAAGCTGGACAGCTCTCTATAGCCCTTTGCCATTTCCTGGTGGCCACACCCAGTATAAATTTGTTTATGCATGTTTTGACGCTGATGAATTGCTTGAATTAAATATTGCATTTTGACGTTTAGTGAAATGTCAAGGCGAAAAAACATTATGGAAGCCAAAGCTGAAAGAAAACAATAATGTATGCAACATATGTTGTTGGGATGTGTCAATAGGCCGACTATGGCGAAATGGTCTTTGGAACGCATTTAAAATACAAACCTTCAGGTCTAACAGAGTATCATGAAACATCATTGCATCGGCAGTCCGATCAGCACAGGTCTGCTGCCCTGGTCATTGATTTTTCTATTCTAACGTACGGTTTTCAAAGTGAAACAAATCGTGAAATTAGACGGGGAGAAGATGCAGGATGCTTGTTTTAAATCTTAAAAATGCAGCCATGCAATATAATTTTTCCTGCTATACAATGACTTGTCTCAAGTAACAAAGTATAGAACTTGTGAGTAAAAAGTTTTTGTGCTCCATTTTGTGTGTTTTTGTTTTTGTTTGTTATATATCTCCACCACCACAAGGTGGAAGTAGGTTGTGTTTCTACCCCTTCTCTGTGGTTGTGTGCAGGAATCTCAAAAAGTTGTTACAGATCAAGTGTGTGACAAGGCCGAACTGATTAGATTTTGATGAAGATCCGGATTCGCTACGAGAATTGTTTAGTGATTCTTTCAACCATTGTGAGATATGGGGCTAACAAATGATTATAGCAATGGATATCCAAAAAGTTGTGCAGGAATTCAGATAAACTTGGTGGATCACGTTGGGTGTGTGATGAGGACAAATCGATTTGAGTTTTGGTGAAGAATCCGAATCCTGATCTTGGATAGAGAATATTTATTTTTTCAAGGGATTCTCATCATTGAGAGATAGTGCTCAAAACGATATAGGATGATATTCAAATCTCATGGCCATATGTTTTCGATGAGATCAGGCAATAAGTGCAGAAGTATGCGCTCTACTCCGAGTGCTCTTCTAGTTACCTCTGGCCACGAAGGTAGGAGGTTATGTTTTTCACCCTTCTGGCTGTTTGTCTGTTTGTGTTACAGGAGTATCTCAAAAAGTTTTTGACGATTCAGACGAAACTTGGTGGACAGGTTGGGTGGTGTCGCAAGGACAATGATTCGATTTTGGTGAAGATCTGAATCCCGGATTGAGTATGTGTTATTTGTTTTAATATCTCACCAGAGAGATAGGGCCAGAAAATATAACTGCAATAGCATGATATTTCAAAATGTATTGATTGGGCCCTATATGTTGTCATTGGATAGGGCATTACGTGGTGAGAGGTTGCGCTCTACTCGAGTGCCCTTCTAGTTTTTGTTCCTGTGCTTTCTCTTTGCATTTGGTTTTTAGACATAGGTGCTAGCACTTGCCCTGATGTGACGGCTATTTCTGCTTATGGGCCTCCCATTACTAGGGCACCACATACTTAATGCGCAAAAACTCCAAATAGAATGGTGTTCAGCTGCGACCCTCCAGTTTGAAGATGTACCTTTGGTGCCAGACACAGCAACATTAGCGATCGTTAATTTGACTCTGAAGACCAGCCACGTGAAAATACAAAAACATTTCAACCATATTGTAGCTGAATCTGCATCATATAACTATTAACCTCGTTATAGCGGAATACGAATTCATCAGATAATTTTTCATGCCCTGCTTCGACGTTTTTATTTTCATAAGGAGCTGTCCACATAATTACCTGCACAGAGGGCGGTATTCGCCATTCGGGGCATACAGTTTGTCTGTCTCTGTCTCTGCCGTCTTGTTTGGTCCCCACGCAGACATGAGTGTTTTTCTCTGCAACCGCTTTCAGATTTGGACACAATTCGTCACATGCGGAAGCGATTGAACTCCCATGTAATGTTGCATCACTTCTCCCTACACCACAAAACACTGCAAATCAAACTCAGTCAATCAAATGTTAGCGGTGACAGATGGAGGACACCCTGGGTTCGTGCAAATGGATTTATTCATCTCATTAAAATGCGGCCAATGTTGATCCAGTCAGCAAAAGAGCTGCACCCGTTTACCTTATATTCTGTGAGAGAGCTGTTTCACAGGAAGTGAAAATGCCTGTAAACGGATTTAATTGAACTCAAACGATCATCAGAGTGGGTTTCACAATGTGAACGATGAAGAAAAACGGAGCGATTCGTCCGTGCGTGATTTAAGATAACAATGAAGTGGTGGTGATTGACGGATATCCTGTTTCATATATGGAGGAAATGTTTGCGAGCTGACAGTGCGGCACACTTTTCTCCACATTGGTCTGCAATGTGTGTACCACCAGGTTGTCTGCATGGGAACAGCAGGGACCCTTACTGTCTCATAACACAGAGGAAAATTGTTTCGCTACAAACGAATTCCAGCTTTGCTTCAGCAGAATATTTTCAGAGGATATGTCTGCCAGTTTAAAAAAATCAACCTGGAAGCTCGGTGTTACCCGACGATTTAAAATCGTTTTTTGGAGGGACTCCCGAAGCAACATGACAAAATCACCCTCAGAGCGTTGCTGCAAGAGATCGATGCAGCTGGACTGAAACTGAAACCTTTCAAAATGCACTATTTCAAGACAGATAGAGCTGTCATTTTTAGGCGCCATGTATGTGTCACAGACACCGACCCCTGCCATGCTTTGGTGGTTTCAGAATGCACCCGCCACCACAAAAAGAACGGCAGAGCTATGCGCTCTTTCTCGGGCTCACGTCATGATATCCAAAATCATCCCTAGACTATCAGCGGTCCTGAACCCCTGAGAGAATACTGCGGGGGCCACCCCTTCTCTGGTCAGTTACAGCACAGGCAAAGTGTCAATTCAGTTACAGAAACTGATTGTCAGTAGTCCAGCTTTTCTCTTGGATACCAGAGCTGCACACCAAAGTGATCAACTGAAAGCCTGCCGATTAATGGCCTTGGAGCGGTCTTGAATGTCAAAATGTCAATGAATGACAAAACTATCACAAAAACGGAGAAAAACTATCACATTTGCATCCGGAACGCTGCTGAAAATGGAAAGAAAAATATTCCACGGGGGAAAAGGAATATAGTACCACGCGACAGAAAATGGAGGACTTATCTCTGGGTGACATTTCACTTTACGCACTGACCAGTCATACCACAAAAGGGATTGGGAAAGAGCCTGGATGTGCGTGGCCAGATGGTTTGCACAGCTTCCTGGGCTTTATTATGACATGTCAGTAAACAAAAAATGCCTGGCCGAACACGTTACAGAGTGATTTGCGTTGTCTCGCCTCCAGAACTACTTCAGAACCAGTCTGTAGGATGATGTGAGTTGTCATGCTCACGTCGACCTCACTGCGGTGGATCAGCTGAAGAATTCAAAACTCCTGTATTTCCGCCCCAATTAAACAAAATTGCGTGAATCTTACAAAGAGCTGGCCAAAAAACCGCTCAAAAGGCCTGGAATCTGATCTTCTTTCCTCACTTCCAACAGATTTAGGAAACTGAAATAAGAGGACTTTGAACTGTCACTCGTCCACTGAGAGGTACTCACTGTGGTTCTTGTCCGCGGAGGCGTTACAACCCGCAGTCTTTATCAAGTTAAACGCATGATACGTACTAAGGAGCAAAGTGAGGACAAAGGCAACGTTTAAGAGAATCTGTATGGTGGACAGGAATGGCGGACGCGCACGTCGAGTCGCACAATCACAGGCTTGTATTACTTGCCAGCAGCACGAAAAGACAGCGGGTGCACCACATCACAGCCACTGGCCGGTTCCTTATCCGATGCGCTTGGGGGAATTGGCAATCAATATCAGTGGGGCCCTTCGATTCTGTGCCCACTGGATTGTTCGTTTCGCATACACTCATTGAATACTTTAGCAAGGCCAGAAATTGCCTTCTACCTTCACAGTCATTCCGACTAGCGATCAGTTCCAGTCAACTGTGCTTAGCAGAGACATAACCCAAAAGAAGTTAATATCTGACAATGGTTCATCCAACTTCACATCTCAGGGAATTTGAAATTCTTTCTGAAAGACAGAGACATTATCCACAGGAAGTCGCACGTGTACTACCACACGCGAAATGGGGAAATAGCAATTCAATAGAAGCTTAAGGGAACGCTGCTCTACCTGCGAACAGTTGAAGGAAAGACTGGAAAACATTTACAAAGGACTTCTCTTCAACATACGGGCAATCGACAATGCCACATACACAGCAATCAACCGTGCTGAATTGCTTCTGGGAGAGAGATTCAACACCAAGCTACATGTATCTGGTTTGCAGATGCCAAAGCCTAACACACCGTCACACAAAGACATGGCGCTCAAGTACAGGAAGCAGAACACGCAAAATAGGTGCTCACCGCCAAATCGCCGTGGAGCATCAGGATGTGGTAGCTTTGATGTGGTTCTTGTCCGAAGTGAGGAAACCTTGGGTCCCTCCCGAAAAGGAACAATCCAACTTTTTCAGCGCCTCTCAGTTATGGAGCCGAAGAGGATCTCGACGCTACCAAACCTGTCCAATGGACGGACGGAATAGTTTCAATTTAGCATCTTCCTTTCAAAGGAATGGCAAGAGATGATGCCCGAGCTACCACTCCTTCCTGATATCACCGCACCACCTAAGCGCAAGATGCAAATCAGAACATGTCCGTCGGCCGGATGCCATGAACAAGTCGGCAGACCTCCAGGGTTGGACTCAAAGATTATTGTGATGAAAGTAATGTAAAGTCCTTGAGATATGAAACGGAAAGCTAATTTAAACTGTTTGCCATGTTTGTTATGAACTTGTTTTATGTTAATCCATGCTGTGGCAATTACTCATTTCAACACTTCTAAGTTAATTGAAATATTATTGTTGTCCACTGACATATGGTCTGCCATGTGTTAAAGAAAGGGGGATAATGTGGTGTTGTGCAGAGACGGAACGGCTGAGTGGTGCGTTAGGAAGGAGTTCGGGGTGAGAGGTCAGGAGGGTATCAATGGCAAAGCTGTTACGTGTCCGATGTTTGTGTTGAATAAAACCGTTGGAGAATATTGCAATTCCTCATTCTTGACGTATTTACGACACATCAGGTGAAGCAAGTGAATCAAGCAGTTGTCTGTACGATGGAAGTCAGTAAGTCAGGCAGTCGGGTCGGCAAACACTTCAAGTCATTATTGCCCAAACCAAAAATACACAATTGTGATCGAAACTTGCCACAAGCTCATAACTGATGACTCTAAACGAAGTGATGTTGACCATCAAAATCTGCACTCATAGGGTATACGGGTGGTTTATAACCCCCCCCCCCAAAAAAATAATAATATATATATACGGTATTTACTCTTCTCCAAAACTATACGCAACAAATTTTGAATGAAACAGACCAACAACCTCACACACCATAATGTATCAAAGTGTAGATCGATGGTACAAAAATATGGCAGCTCAATTAAGGGTCTACAGGTTGAGCAGGGGATTGAAGTCTCCCAATGATAAGGTATTGCTCTCCACGCCGAAACTCCTACACACAATTTCATGAAATTGATCCTCATGACAGACCAAAGTTTATGACAACATCAAAAATCTGGCTTATAAAGGAGTCTATTAGATTTTTTTTCCACCGTCTCAAAATAGGTATTGCTTCTCTTCTCAGAAACTACACACACGCATTTTGATGAAACTTTATCACCGTGAATTTACCAAAGTGTATTGAAACGCATCACAAAATCTGTTTCATTGGGGTGTATCAGAAAGGGTTTTGACCCACCAAAATTAGGTATTTACTATCTCTTCTCTGAAACACAACAAACAATTTTGATGAGACAGCGACCACAACCTTCATCAACCTGTGAAATATACAAAGTTATATTGACTACATCCAAATTGCGTTCATTGAACGGGGGGGGGGAAGGTCAGGTAATGGGAACAGATGCGCCGAGCAGAGCGTCGCTTGCGTCCACTTCCCGCCCTTTGGCCTACTCAGGGGCCTTCAATCCTCCATCTGAGCTAGATGCCTGGCCCACCCCATCGCTTGAGCTGCTGATCAACCTGCTGCAACAACAAAGGCACATGGTGCTCATTGGCCTTCTCCACTACGAGGCTGCCCCTCCCTGAGACAAATCTGGTGAGCCAGGATGAGCGTCAGGAAAAACGACCCATGTCCATACAGTCACAGGGCTGACGCTCACAGGACTATGAAGGTAACAATCCATTTGACTCTCCAGCAAACCGCTCGTTGGCCAAAAATCGACAAGCGGATAGCCAAGGGATTCTCCGAGAGAGAACACTGGTACCCAAAGGAATTATATCTCGTCTCAGATCCCTGGTCAGAGTCCAAGTCCCACATCCGTAGAGCAAGACGGGAAGCAACCAAGGACCTGAAAACTCAGACTTCGTCCTCCTGCCAGGTACTGACAACGCCACATCCCATGATCCCAGTGAATCCATGACTATCCCCAGGCCGACCCAGACGTCTATTGACCTCTGGTTCAACAGCCAGCAGAGACATGAATATCTCTGCCAGGTAAATAATCTCTCCACGACCTAACATTCCTGCTAACCAACAAACAGGGACAGACAAGACACAGCATTCCAAGATGTCAGTGAAAAGCCCTGGGTTCTAGTTTTGTCGCCAGAAACCCATAATCCCAGGCGGTCGACTCCTCAATTCAGCACCTCCAAAATAATTTCCAGAGTTGCCAGGCAACGATGGACTGCATATCTGGAAATCCAAAGGTCAGAAGATCTTGACGATTCCCAAACGATACACTGCAGCTTGATCTCTCCGACAATCCTCCCAGAAACCCAGAACAATAATACAAGCGCTGAAATGTTTAGGGCAATACACACCCTGACGAACTCCGTAACAAGCTGGAAATAAAGTAGAGATGTATCACCACATCTCACAGAACTCCTCAGTGCCAGAGTTAGTTCAGACAATCAGATTGATCAGTTTTGATGGTACCCCACGAAGACCAAGAACCTCCAGAGGGCATACGATTCACTGAATCATTCTTCCAAGAGTATCAATCATTAGTCTGTGAGCAGCCCTGCCGAAACGCTGGCCTGCGTTCGTTGAGGACGAAGAGCAAGGAATACAGATCAATCGTTGACCTCTTTGGTGTAAAGCCTGACTGCAGGTGCCGGTGCTCAGGCAGATGGTGGCTAACCCTATCAAGAAATTATCCGAGAAAAGACCTTGCCCGGCACTCGAAGAAAGCGTTATCCCTCGGTCGTTGTTGCAAGTCCTGGCGGATCTAACCCTTCCCTTTCCAGAGAGGGACAACAAGCCTCCTCTTCCAGTCAGTTGGGATGATGGCTGTCCCAACAGAGCAACAGAACTGCATGCAATGGACATGAAAGAGCAGCATTTCAACCAGCCTTCAGAAATTCAGCAATGGATGCACAAAATCCCAGGAGTTTTACCGCCATTTCAACTGGTTCACCGCAGCCTGTGTTGTCCACAAATGAACGTGGAACGCACAAGTTAATGGGAGGGTCAGCAATAGGGATAGTAACCCGTGATTCCAACTGCAGCTCCTGGAATCAGCCTGGTAACAGCTGCTCCAATGTAAACCGGCCAGCTGGGCCTTCACTTTGGACAACTCCTCAAGAGCCCCACTCCTCCGTCTAAACCTGCAGTAACACAGAGGGACAGGTTTGGAGACACGCAATGCGTGAATTCCCTGTAAGCAGGATCAATCACTTGGAACCACAGGTGATGCTCTAGCACCTCAACAGATACCTTGCACATCGGCCTCCTTAACCACCCTCAGTGCACGTGCATTTTCACGCTTAAGTCCTGGATCAGCTCCACTCTGCCATTAAAGCCTGGGCCCTGCGACTCGGCAATTGGTATCCAATGTCCTTTAGAGACAAATTCTTCTTCGCCTTCGGTGATTCCAAGACACCACCGGCAACCATAAAGGAGGTGCTCCTGAAAGGCACTCCACAACTCCTTCAGATTCCCCAAAGCACTCAGAAACCCAAATCCCAACTCAGTCTGGTTTGCAACTCCCTCAGCTACCCTCGTTAAATCCTTAGCTTGCCAACATCCAGCCTAGCTGAGATTATACCCATTCTCTCAGATTTAAGGTGCAGTTCAAGAATTGCCTACAACTAATCCTGTGGTCCTATGAGGACTGGCACTCTTGTCCGGAAGACCCGCATGTTTCTGGATAATCCTCCAGCAACCATAAATGAGCGCCATGGTCCAGATACTCCTTTGCCATCACCACCAGTGTTGGAATATCAGTCCACATGAGCCTGTGGGTGCTGAAAACACATGAACCGGCCACCCTAAGTCCATGACTCTTGCAAAGTCCAAAGGAAACTTTAGTGCTACTCGGGTTCACAGTTTCCAGACCCATTGGGAAATCAAAACACGACGTCTCAATACACTATCAGTTACAAGTCGATGCATTGAAATCCCCCAAGACTAGAAGTGTATCTCAGCCGGGGCACTGATCAACAACCACAGCTCGAGTGGGCAATAGAGGTCCTTTCAACAGTGAGATCACCGCCTCATTGGAATATACACGAGACGAGGGAAATGACACCCAAGGAGTGATGAATCCTAGTCCTCATAATACGCTCCTGACAGGTGTTAACTCATTTGTCAATTTGAGCCCAGCTGAATTGGAAGCTGCAGCAACTCCTTGGCATGGTAACCATCAGAAAGTGTCAGACCAATAGTCGTGTAACCCCACCATGATCTCACCACTGATCCGCGTCTCCGAACCTAGAGAGTGCTGCAATCCCATGTTCAAACCTTGAGCTAGATGATAACAGAAACAGGTGAATCATCCTCTCTTAGGGACAGGACAATTCAGATACCGCACCCGAAGGGACTGCCTCAGGTTAATCCCAAGGAGACCGTGTCTGGTGGACACAACCTCAGCACCACCCGAAAACTGAATGCTATTGCAATCCATCCGGAAGGTTACCCCCGTTTTTTCCTCCTATCAAAAGAGGGGGGGTCCGAAGGCTTTGCCCCAAAAAATCCATCAATCCAGGTGGCTGCCTGCGGAAAGGACAGCTGCAACCAGGAGGTACTCGAACAGAGATGGGCTTTAGATTTTTCTTGTGTTTCGTATATTGCAGAGTGAAGTGTTTAGGGTGACTGGGGTGCAAATCCTCAACCAACCCCTAAATAAGTAAACAACTGTAGAGAGACGTCCAGCAGACCCGTCGGCACTAGATAGGATGGCCGTTGGTTACAGAGCTCCACACCCTTTGACAGGTTTTTTTTTACTCTCGGGTGTGCATTATGCCATAAGCCATCCTCAACAGAAAACCTGGTGGGGAGATGTTTAAGTCATGATAACCTGACCATTGAAACAGGTTAAGTTCAGGTTCCATGGTACTATAGCAAGCACAGAATTAATCTGGCTTGACCTTGACCTGAAGGTTAATCAGATGAGACGAGTACGTTTGACCCCCAAAATAGGTAATTTGTCTGCTCTCTGATCTAACAACAGCAATGATGAACTGATCACAAACCTCACACCCTTGATATACCAAAATTGTTTATGGCATTAAAAGAATTCAGGGTTTAAGGCTGGGGGTCCTGCGGTGGAGTTATCAGTGGACTTGCTCCTGAGTAAAGGTTGAGTTTCAGAGACAGGCGGTCCTATTTTAGTGTGGTTTGTGGAGTGAAGTGTTTTAGGGCTTCCCGAAGTGCAAGTCCTGCCACAACCTCCGAGGAAAGGTTACCCACTGCAGCAGGACATCTGCAGATGCAGTTGGTTATCACAGAGTAGATGGCCGTTGGGTCACTGGAAGCTCCTCCCCTTTGACAGGTTTTGTTTTTAGTCCTGTTTGGTGCCCTACAAATGTACCTCCTACCCAGAAGGACCTGGGCGAGAGCCAGTTTAGTCGCCGACATTCGCCATTGACCAGGTTAATACAAGTTTTAAAATACCTGTATTTAAAATCAGTTCTAATGTGGTCTGACCTACAATCTGGGTTGGGTGCCACCATATCGGCCTGGGACTGCTCTGTAGCACCTGCGCGGGCAGAAGTGCAGAACCCCGTCTCAAGCAATTTCCCCCCCCCCAACCCATCTCTGAGTATCGGATTACAGGTGACGCCCAGCGTCGTAGGTGGAAGAACTATTTTGTTCTCAATCGATTGGCGATCATACCTGTAAAGTTTCACCTCATCTGTTCAGCCTTTCGGAGATTTTTGATGGTTTATGTTAAAAAGAAAGAAAGAAAGCTGACCACCACGTTGACCGAATGACATCATCAAATCCCCCCCCCCCCATACAGATTTAGCCGTTAAGAGACCACAAAAAATTTTCACATTGATCGGATAAAGCATTTCGCGTTTGCATTACGATGTCATAATTAAGCTACCTATGACGTCACCGAAAAAAATCAGTTGTTTCCAGGGGGAGTACTTCAACACGTGGCAAGTTTCAATTTTTTCTGTGGACCAGTTTTAGGAGAATACAGGTCGCAAGTTTTTCACTCTTTTCCGGCAGGCTGCGACCATGTGACCTTTGACATCAAAATTTAAATCTGCTATTTTCGTCGCCCCTAACAACGTGTGAAGTTTCGTGTAAATCGGATAAGGTCGGTTTTCTATCCAAGGATGCCCTGCCAAAACCATGTGACTTCTGAGGTAAAATATTTTGCCCAATGTATGCAAGACTTCATGTGAGAAGGGCAGTTTTGCAAAGAGGGAAACAACTTGCCTTTACCTCATGGAAAGCAAACCCAACTGAGGGTAATCTCAATTCCTTCCATAAAGCTTGGAACAAGTGTGTGTCTACACCCAGGAGAGCCAGAAAACAACTTCTTTCAAATCTCAAGTCTGAACTCTCAAACCTCTCTCCCTCCTCCAAATCCTGGTGGCATCTAATCAAA
>CM068957.1:381220-408048 GCA_035128595.1 Eptatretus atami | reverse complement strand
ATCGGACCTAGACGAATTTGCGAGATGCTTTTGGCGTGACTTGCAGGTAGAGGCGAAGCGTGAAAGCGAATTGAGGTTTATTGGTGTACTTGAATCGCCGGTTGTGTGCACATCTTTCAGATGCTCTGGATATTTGTTTT
Source organism: Eptatretus atami (assembly GCA_035128595.1). NCBI lineage: Eukaryota > Metazoa > Chordata > Myxini > Myxiniformes > Myxinidae > Eptatretus > Eptatretus atami. The sequence goes on along the minus strand of CM068957.1, from coordinate 407,908 downwards.
GCACATATTAAAGGTAACATGAAATTGGCTGTGAGAGGAAAGAGCACGTTGGGAATCAAATTTTGGCACACGAATAGGTTTTCAACTCTCACACAGCACTGCCTCGCTGAACTGATTGTACAAGTCAGGAGTTTGTGAGGAGTCTCTATACTTTAGCTGCTATCTAATTGTAGAGTTTGACTTTGTTTTGTTATAATAACAACCATTATGGAACCATATTGCCTAACCACGTGCTGCTATATTTTCTTTTTATTTCACAATTTGTTGTTTTTTCTGCTTGGTTGAAAAGAAAAGTTTGTTTTGTGTGTGATCGCCTGAATTTTTATTATCCTTTTTTTTGTTTTTTTTTAATGTTCATGCAACGAGTTGCGGGACAGTCGGACAGCAATGGACCTCACATTTACAATGACAAATAGCACAGTTCTGGTTTAACATTTTCATTTTTCACAGTACCTCATGTTCTAGCATTCCGAGATGTGTGTGTGTGTGTGGGTGTGTGTGTGTGTGGTGTGGTGTGTGTGTGTTGTGTGTGTGTGTGTGTGTGTGTGTGTGTGTGTATGTATGTATATATATATATTAGGCCCGCGAGGAGGAGTGATGTAAGTGACATTTTTTAATGATAGGGTAAGGGTTAAAATAGTGCTATATGGCATTAACTCAAAATGGCTGATTGTCCCTTACATCATCTCCTCACGGCCCTCATATATATATATATATATATACATATTATACAAATTGGGAGCTTGAAGGATGCCTTTCTTGCTTTTGCTGTCTTGGCTTTTCCACGGCCAGTTTATTATATTATTATTATTATATTGTAGTTTATTTTGCTTCAACGTCTGCCTTACTATTATTATTATTATCATTATTTTATTAATTTTTTTTTTCCATGTGTCAGTTTGTAATGTTTAATACGCCAAAGGAAAGGAAGTAAGCTGGACAGCTCTCTTATAGCCCTTTGCCATTTTCCTGTCGGCACATCCCAGTTTACCGTTTGTTTGATGATGTGTTCCGCTCGCTGATGAATTGCTTGAATTAAATATTGCATTTTGACGTGTTGTGAAATGTCAGGCGAAAATACATTATGGAAAGCAAGCTGAAGAAAAAAAATGTTGCACATATGTTGTTGGGATGTGTCAAAGGCCAAATGGAGATGGCTTTGGAACCACTTTAAATACAACTCTTCAGGTCTACAGAGTATATGAACACATGCATCGGCAGTACCTCAGCACAGGTGCTGCTGCCTGGTCATTGATTTTTCTCATTCTACGTACGTTTTCAAGTGAAACAAATCGGAATTACGGGGAGAGATGCAGGATGCTTGTTTTAATCTTTAAAAATGCACCATGCAATATATTTTCCTGCTTATACAATGACTTGTCTCAAGTACACAAAGTAATAAAGCTTTGTGAGTAAAAGTTTTTGTGCTCCATTTTTGTGTGTTTTTGTTTTTGTTTTGTTTTATTTCCTCCACCACCAAAGGTGGAAGTAGGTTGTGTTTTCACCCCCTCTCTGTGTTTGTGTGCAGGATATCTCAAAAAGTTGTGTACAGATCAGTGTGTGACAAGGCCGAACTGATTAGATTTTGATGAAGATCCGGATTCGGCTACGAGAATTGTTTAAGTGATTCTTCACCATTGAGATATGGGGCTAAAAAATGATATATAGCATGGATATCTCAAAAAGTTGTGCAGGATTCAGATGAAACTTGGTGGACACGTTGGGTGTGTGATGAGGACAAATCGATTTGATTTTGGTGAAGATCCGAATCCTGATCTGGATACGAGAATTATTTATTTTTTCAAGGGATTCTTCATCATTGAGAGATAGTGCTCAAAAACGATATATGGCATGATATTTCAAAAATGTAATTGGCCCGATATGTTTTCGTGGATCAGGCAATAGTTGGCAGAAGTATGCGCTCTACCGAGTGCTCTTCTAGTTACCTCTGCCACCGAAGGTGAAGGAGGTTATGTTTTCACCCCTTTCTGGCTGTTTGTCTGTTTGTGTACAGGATATCTCAAAAAGTTTTTGACGGATTCAGACGAAACTTGGTGGACAGGTTGGGTGTGTCGCAAGGACAAATTGATTCGATTTTGGTGAAGATCTGAATCCGGATCTGGATATGAGAGTTATTTGATTTTTAAGTGATGCTTCACCATTGAGAGATAGGGCCAGAAACAATATAGTACTGCATAGCATGATATTTCAAAAATGTATTGATTGGGCCCTATATGTTGTCATGGATCAGGCATTACGTGGTGGAGGGTTGCGCTCTACCGAGTGCCCTTCTAGTTTTTGTTCTGTGCTTTCTCTTTGCAGTTGGTTTTTAGACATAGGTGTGTGCACTTGCCTGATGTGACGGCTATTTCTGCTATGGGCCTCCCATTCTAGGGCTCCCAAACTTAATGCGTCAAAACTCCAATAATAGAATGGTGTTCAGCTGGCGACCCTGCCAGTTTGAAGATGTACCTTTGGTGCAGACACAGCACATTAGCGATCGTTAATTTGACTCTGAAGACCAGCCACGTGAAAATACAAAACATTTCAAGTCCGAAGTTGTACGGTCTTGAATCTGCATCATTAACTTAGTTAAACTTCGGTTTAAGCGGAATACGAATTCAGATAATTTTTCATGCTCCTGCTTCGACGTTTTTATTTTCATAAGGAGCTGTCCACATCATTACCCTTGCCAGAGGAGACGGTATTGCATTTGGGTCAGTTTGTCTGTCTCTGTCTCTGCCCGTCTGTTTGTCCACGCAGAACATGAGTGTTTTTCTCTGCAACCGCTTGTCAGATTGACACAATTTTCACCATCGGAGCGATTACTCATGTAGAATGGTTGCATCACTTCTACCACCAAAAACACTGCAAATCAAACCTCAGTCACAAATGTTACAGGTGACAGCATGGAGGACACCCTGGGTTGTGCAAATGGATTTATTCATCTCATTAAAATGCGGCCCAATGTGACTCCAGTCCAGCAAAAAGCTGCACCGTTTACCTTTATCTGTGAGAGATGCTGTTTCACAGGAAGTGAAAAAGCTCGTTAAACTGGATGTAATTGACCCAAACGAATCATCAGAGTGGGTTTCACCAATTGCCGTGACGATGAAGAAAAACGGAGCGATTCGTCCGTGCGTGGATTTAAGATAACCAAATGAAGTGGTGGTGATTGACGGATATCCTTTTCCATATATGGAGGAAATGTTTGCGGAGCTGCGAGGCGGCACACTTTTCTCCACATTGGATCTGCAATGTGTGTACCACCAGGTTGTGCTGCATGGGAACAGCAGGGACCTTACTGTCTTCATAACACATGAGGAATTGTTTCGCTACAAACGAATCCCTTCCGGGCTTGCTTCAGCACCAAGATATTTTCAGAGGATGATGTCTGCCATTTAAAAAAATCAACCTGGAGCTCGGTGTTACCCTGACGATTTAATCGTTTTTGGAGGGACTCCCGAAGCACATGACAAACACCTCAGAGCGTTGCTGCAGTGCATCGATGCAGCTGGACTGAAACGAAACCTTTCAAAATGCCACTTCAGACAGATAGAGCTGTCATTTTTAGGACATGTAGTGTCACACACAGGACTGACACCTGACCCTGCCCATGTTGTGGTTTCAGAAGCACCCCCACCAAAAGACGTGCAGAGCTTGCGCTCTTTCCTCGGGCTCACGTCATGATATGCAAAATTCATCCCTAACTATGCATCGGTCATTGAACCCCTGAGAGAATTACTGCGGGGCCCATCCCCCTTCTTCTGGTCAGTTACAGCACAGCAAAGTTTCAATTCAGTTACAGAACTGATTGTCAGTAGTCCAGCTCTTTCTGATCCAGAGCTGCACACCAAAGTGACAACTGAAGCCTCCGATTATGGCCTTGGAGCGGTCTTGATGCAAATTCATGCTGACAAAACTATCACAAAACGGAGAAAACTATCACATTTGCATCCGGAACGCTGACTGAAATGGAAAGAAAATATTCCACGGGGGAAAAGGAAGCACTTGGATGTGTGTAGGCGACAGAGAAATGGAGGACTTATCTCTGGGGTGGACATTTCACTTTACGCACTGACCAGTCCTCTCACTACTTTCCACGAAAGGATTGGGAAGAGCTGGAATGTGCGTGGCCAGATGGTTTGCACAGCTTCTGTCATTTATTATGACATTCAGTACAAGCCTGGCTCTGAAAACGTTACAGATGATTGCTTGTCTCGCCTTCCACAATCTACTTCAGAACCCAGTCTGTAGGATGATGTTGAGGTTGTCATGCTCACGTCGACCCTCACTGCGGTGACAGCTGAAGAATTCAAAACTGCCTGTATTTCCTGCCCCATTCAAACAAAATTGCGTGAATTGCTTACAAAGCGCTGGCCAAAAACCTCAAAAGGCCTGGATCTGATCTTCTTCCTCACTTCAGATTGGAAACTGAACTGTCACTACAAGAGGACTTGAACTGTCACTGTCACTGAGAGGTACTCACTGTGTTCTTGTCCCGGAGGCGTTACACCCGCATTTTATCAAATTAGCGCATGATACGTACTAGGGCAAAGTGAGGACAAAGCAACGTTTAAGAGATCTGTAATGGTGGACAGGAATGGACGCGCACGTCGAGTCCACAATCAAGGCTTGTATTACTTGCCAGCTGCATGACAAGACAGCTGTGACACAAGCATCACCACCACAGCCGGTTCCTTATCCCGATGCCGCTTGGGGGAAATTGGCAATCAATATCGTGGGGCCCTTCGATTCTGTGCCACTGGATTGTCGTTTCGCTATCACTCTCATTGATTACTTTAGCAAATGGCCAGAAATTGCCTTCACCTCACAGGTCACTTCCACTAGCGATCAAGTTCCAGTCAACTGTCTTTAGCAGAGAACATAACCCAAAAGAGTTGATATCTGACAATGGTTCACAATTCACATCTCAGGAATTTGAAATCTTTCTGAAAGACAGAGACATTATCCACAGGAAGTCAGCAGTGTACTACCCACAAGCGAATGGGGAAATAGCAATTCAATAGAAGCTTAAGGGAAAGCTTGCTCACTGCGAACATTGAAGGGAAAGACTGGAAAACATTTACAATGACTTTCTTCAAACATACCAGCAACTCGACATGCCACAACACAGCAATCACCTGCTGAATTGCTTCATGGGAGAGAGATGCACACCAAGCTACATGTATCTGGTTTGCAGATGCCAAGCCTAACACACCGTCACACAAAGACAGGCGCTCAAAGTACAAGGGAAGCAGAACAAGCAAAAGGTGCACACCGCCAAACGCCGTGGAGCCAAAGGATGTGTACTTTGAATGTGGTTCCTTTGTCCGAGTGAGGAAACCTGGCGTCCTCCGAAAAGGACAATCCAACTTTTCAGCGCCTCTCCAAGTTATGGAGCCAAGAGGATCTCACACGCACAAACTGTCCAATGGACGGATCTGGAATACGTTTCATTTAGCATCTTCCTGTCAAAGGAATGCAAGAGATGATGCCGAGCTACCACTCCTTCCTGTCACCGCACCACCAGCGCAAGATGCATCAGAACATGTGCCGGTCGGCCGGGATGCCAGAACTCGCAGACCTCCAGTGTTGGACTCAAGATTATGTGATGAAGTATGTAAAGTCCTTTGAGAATATGAAACGGAAGCTAATTTAAACTGTTGCCATGTTTGTTATGACTTGTTTTATGGTTAAATCCATGCTGTGGCAATTACTACATTTCAACTTCTAGTTAATTGATATTATTGTTGTCCACTGACATATGGTCTGCATGTGGTTAAAGAAAGGGGGATATGTGGTGTTGTGCAGAGACTGGACGCTCGAGGGTGCGATTAGGAAGGAGTTCGGGGTGAGAGGTCAGGAGGTGTACAGTGCAAAGCTTGTTACGTTCCGATGTTTGGTTGAATAAAACCGTTGGAGAATATTGAACTCCTCATTCTTGGAGTATTTTACGACACATCAGGTGAGCTTAAGTGATCAAGCAGTGTCTGTAGGTGAGTGAGTCAGTAAGTCAGGCAGTCGGGTCCGCAAACACTTCAGTCATTATCGCCCAAACCAAATACACAATTGTGATGAAACTTGGCCACAAGCTTCATAACTGATGACTAACGAAGGTGATGTTGACCATCAAAATCTGCACTCATTAAGGGGTTATACGGGTGGTTTTATAACCCCCCCCCCCCAAAAAAAATAATATATAGGTATTTACTCTTCTCCAAAACTATACGCACAATTTTGATGAAACCAGACCACAACCTTCACCACCCATAATGTACCAAAGTGTATCGATGGTATCAAAATCTGCACTCAATAAGGGGTCTACAGGTGAGCAGGGGATTGAACTCCCCCAATATAGGTATTTGCTCTCCACGCCGAAACTCTACACACAATTTTAATGAAACTTGATCACTCATGACAGACCAAAGTTTATTGACAACATCAAAATCTGGGCTTATTAAAGGAGTCTATAGGATTTTTTTTCCACCGTCTCAAAATAGGTAATTGCTCTCTTCTCCGAAACTACACACACGATTTTGATGAAACTTGATCACCCGTGATGTAACAAAGTGTATTGACCGCATCAAAATCTGTTTTCATTAAAGGGGTGTACAGAAGGGTTTTGACCCACCAAAATAGGTATTTACTCTCTTCTCTGAAACTACACAAACAATTTTGATGATACGCGACCACAACCTTCATCACCTGTGATATACCAAAGTTTATTGACCACATCAAAATCTGCGTTCATTGAGGGGGGGGGAGGGGAAGGTCAGGTATGGGAACATGCGCCGGAGCAGAGCGTCACTGCGTCCACTTTCCGCTGCTACTCCAGGGGCCTTCAATCCCTCCATCTAGCTAGATGCCTGGCCCATCCCCATCGCCTTGAGCTGCTGATCAACCTGCTGCAACCACAAGGCACATGGTCTGCTCATTGGCCTTCTCCACTCACGAGGCTCCCTCCCTGAGAAAATCTGGTGAGCAGGATGAGCGTCAGGAAAACGAGCCACATGTCCATACAGTCACAGCTGACGCTCACGGACTATGAAGGTAACAAATCTCATTTGACTCTCAGCAACCGCTTGTTGGACACAAAATCCGACAAGCGATAGCCAAGGATTCTCCGAAGAGACCTGGTACCAAAGGAATTATATCTCTGTCTCAGATCCCTGGTCAGAGTCCAAGTCTCACATCCGTAGAGCAAGACGGGAAGCACCAAGGACTTGAAAACTTGGACTTTCGTCCTCCTGCACAGGTACTGACAGCGCCACACCCCATGATCCAGTGAATCCATGACTCCCCAGGCCCGACCCAGACGTCTATTGACCTCTGGTTCACAGCCAGCAGAGACATGAATAACACTGCCAAGGTAAATTAATCTCTCCACGACCTAAACATCCTCACCACAAACAGGGACAGACAAGACAGCAGCATCCAAGATGTCAGTGAAAGCCTGGGTCTTAGTTTTGTCCCAGGAAACCCATAATCCCAGCGGCTCCGACTCCACATTCAGCACCTCCAAAATAATTTCCAGAGTTGCCGCAACGATGACTGCATCATCTGTGAAATCAAGGTCAGAGATCTTGACATTCCCAAACGATACTCTGCAGCTTGATCTCTCCGACATCCTCCCCAGAAACCAGACTATACAAGCGCTGAAATGTTTAGGGGCAATACACACCCCTGACGAACTCCAGTAACAGCTGGAAATAAGTCAGAGATGGTATCACCACATCTCACAGAACTCTCAGTGCCAGAGTATAGTTCAGACATCAGATTGATCAGTTTTGATGGTACCCCACGAAGACCAAGAATCCTCCAGAGGGCATCCCGATTCACTGAATCATGCTTTCAGAGATCAACATAGTCTGTGAGCAGCCCCTGCCGAAACTCTGGCCTGCGTTCGGTGAGGACCCGAAGAGCAAGGATACAGTCAATCGTTGACCTCTTTGGTGTAAAGCCTGACTGCTATGGGTGCCGGTGCTCAAGCAGATGGTGGCTAACCCTATCAAGAATTATCCGAGAAAAGACCTTGCCCGGCACTGAGAGAAGCGTTATCCCTCGGTCGTTGTTGCAGTCCTGGCGATCACCCTTCCCTTTCCAGAGAGGGACAACAAGGCCCCTCTTCCAGTCAGTTGGGATGATGCCTGTGTCCCAAGCAGAGCACAGAACTGCATGCAATGACATGAGTGCAGCATTTCCACCAGCCTTCAGAAATTCAGCATGGATGTCACAAATCCCAGGAGTTTTACCCCATTTCAACTGGTTCACCGCAGCCTGTGTTTCCACAAATGAACGTGGACCACAGTTAATGGGAGGGTCAGCAATAGGGATAGTAACACCCGTGATTTCCAACTGAGCAGCTCCTGGATCAGCCTGGTACAGCTGCTCAAAGTAACCGGCCCAGCGGGCCTTCACTTTGGACTACTCCTCAAGAGCCCCCACCCTCCGCTCTAACTGCAGTACACAGAGGGACAGGTTTGGAGACACGCAATGCGTGAATTCCCCTGTAAGCAGGATGCGAATCACTTGACCACAGGTGATGCTCTACCACCTCACAGATACCTTGCACATCGGCCTCCTTAACCACCCTCAGTGCACGTGCAGTTTCACGATTCAACTCCGTGGACAGCTCCACTCTGCCATTAAGCCTGGCCCTGCGACTCTGGTCAATGGTATCTAATGTCCCTTTAGAGACAAATTCTTCTTCGCCCTTCGGTGAGTTCCAAGACATCCACCGGCAACATCAAGGATGGTGATCTTGAAGGCACTCCACAACTCTTCAGGATTCCCCAAAGCACTCAGACAACCCCAAATCCCCACTCAGTCTGTTTGCAAACTCCTCAGCTACCCTCTTATCCTTTAGCTTGCCAACATCCAGCCTAGGCTGAGATTATACCATTCTCCCAGATTTAAGGTGCAGTTTCAGAATTGCTACAATAATCCTGTGGTCGCTATTGAGGAACTGAGCACTCCGGAAGACCCTGCAGTTCTGGATAATCCTCCAGCAACCATAAATGAGCACATGGTCAATCTCCTTTGCCACACCGCCAGTGTTGGAATATCAAGTCCAGCGATGAGCCTGTGGGTGCTGAAACCATGAACCGGCCACCCTAAGTCCATGACTTCTTGCAAAGTCAAGGAACTTAGTGCTACTCGGGTTCACAGTTCCAGACCCATTGGGACCAACACACGTCTCATAACCATCCCTATCAGTTCCAGTCGATGCATTGAAATCCCCCAAGACTAGAAGTGTATCTCGCCTGGGGCACTGATCAACCACAGACTCGAGTGTGGCATAGAATGCGTCCTTCACAGTGAGATCACTCGCCTCAGTTGGATTATATACAGAGACGAGGGAAATGACACCCAAGGAGTGATGAATCCTTAGTCTCATAATACGCTCGTTGACAGGTGTTACCTCATTTGTCATTTGAGGCAGCTGATTGGAAAAAAGCTGCAGCAACTCCTTGGGTATGGTAACCATCAGAGTGTCCAGACCAATAGTCGGTGTAACTACCCACCATGATCTCACCACGATCCGGTCTCCGAACCTCAGAGAGTGCTGCAATACCGATGTTCAAACGCTTGAGCTCAGATGATAACAGAAACAGGTGATCATCCTCTCTTAGGGACAGGACATTCCAGATACCCACCTGAAGGGACTGCCTCAGGTTAACCCAAGGAGACCGCTGTCTGGTGGACAACACCTCAGCACCACCCTGACATGCTACTGCAATCCATCCCGGGAAGGTTACCCCGTGTTTTTCCTCCTATCAAAGAGGGGGGGTCCTGAAGGCTTTGCCCCAATCCCATCATCCAGTGAGCTGCCCTGCGAAGGACAGCTGCACAGGAGGTACTCACACGGAGTGGGCTTTAGATTTCTTTGTGTTTTTCGTATATTTTGCAGAGTGAAGTGTTTTAGGGTGACTGCGGTGCAAATCCTGTCACCAACCTCCTAAAATAAGTAACCCAACTGTAGGAGGACGTCCACAGACACAGTCGGGCACTAGATATGGATGGCCGTTGGTTCACAAGGAGCTCCACCACCCTTTGACAGGTTTTGTTTTTAATCCTGCTGGGTGTGCATATCCATACACCATCCTCACCAGAAAACCTGGTGGGGGAGATGGTTTAGTCACTGATAACCTGACCATGAAACAGGTTAGTTCAGGTTTACATGGTACCTATAGCAAGCCACAGATATAATCTGGCTTGACCTTGACCTGAAAGGTTAATCAGATGAGACGTTTGACCCCCAAAATAGGTATTTGCTCTCTTCTCTGATCTACACACAATTTCAATGAAACTTGATCACAACCTTCATCACCCTTGATATACCAAAATTTGTTTATGGCATTAAAAAGAATTCAGGGTTTAAGGCTGGGGGTCTGCGGTGGGTTTCAGTGACTTGCTCCTGATGTAGGTGAGTTTCAGGACAGGCGGTCCTATTTTTAGTGTGGTTTGTGGAGTGAAATGTTTTTAGGGCTTCCGAAGTGCAAGTCCTGCCACCAACCTCCGAGGAAAGGTTACCCACTGCAGCAGGACATCTGCAGATGCAGTTGGGTTCCAGAGATAGATGGCCGTTGGCTCACTAGGAGCTCCTCCACCCTTTGACAGGTTTTGTTTTTAGTCCTGTTTGGTGTCCATATCAATGTACCCTCCTCACCAGAAGGACCTGGTGGCGAGAGCCAGTTTAATCGCCGACATTCGACCATGACCAGGTTAATACAAGTTTTAAATACCTGTATTTATTCAGTTCTAATGTGGTCTGACCTGACAATCTGGGTTGGGTGCCACCATATCGGCTGGACTGCTCTGTAGCATCCTGCGCGGCAGAGTGCAGAACCCCGTCCTCAAGCAATTTCCCCTCCCCCCAACCCAAGTCTCTGAGTATCCGGATTACAGGTGCACGCCCAGCGTCGTAGGTGGAGAACTATTTTGTTTCTCAAACTCGATTGGCGATCATACCTGTAAAGTTTCACCTCAATCTGTTCAGCCCTTTCGGAGATTTTTGATGGTTTTTATGTTAAAAAGAAAAGAAAGAAGCTGACCCACGTGACCGATGACATCATCAATCCCCCCCCCCCATACAATTTTAGCCTTAAGATGACCCACAAAAATTTTCACATTGATCGGATAAAGCATTTCGCGTTTGCATTTACGATGTCATAATTAAGCTACCTATGACGTCACCAAAAAAATCAGTTGTTTTCCATGGGGAGTACTTCACACGTGGCAAGTTTCAATTTTTTCTGTGGACCAGTTTAGGAGATACAGAGGTCGAAAGTTTTTCCTCTTCCGGCATGGCTGCCACACCATGTGACGTATGACGTGATAATTATCATTTAAACCTTCTACATGAGTAGTCGCACCTATGGTGAAAATTTTGTGTCAATTGGATAAGCGGTTGCAGAGAAAACTAGAAGGGCACTTGGTACAGCGCATACCTACGCCAGGCTGATTAGTTTACGATTTGTATCCCTCTGATAGGCCGGATCTGGATTCAGACCTGAACTAAAATTTCATCGGCTTGTTCTCGTCACCTAACCAACTCACCCACCAAGTTTCATCCGAATCCCTCTACAACTTTTGGAGATATTTTGTTCACAAACGAATAGACAGACAGACAGCGGGTGAAAACACAACTTCCATCCACCTTCAGTGACGGAGATAACTAGCACGGATGGACGTACGTGTGTGACAAGGACGAATTGATTAGATTTTTGGTCAACATCCAGATACTGGAATTTTTATGCCTCCGCTGATGAAGTCGCTCGAACCACTATGTTTCCAGGTTCTCCATACATTCTTGAAAGATCGGTCTTGTCGCACACCCTACCTGTCCAAGTTTCGGCCGAATGCGTCCAAACCTTTTTGAGATGTCCTGCGCACAGACAAACACACAGACATTGGTGGAAAGATAACCTTGGTTCACCTTCGATAGCTGAGATATATATAGTATTGCATCAAACAAAAGTCGCATCACAAACCCTATGTCATCACAATGCCCTACCAATCAATTTCGTCATAATCCTCTACCTCATCGCTAAATGTCAGAAATGGCATGATTTGTTCCATTTTTTTAAAACAAGAAAACTATTAATTAAAACTCTTGTTTGTGGGAGTGGGTTCAATATTTTGTTTCATTAGACCATGGAACCGTTTTACGAACTTTGGAGTTTTGTCATTGACCGCAAGTTGTGCAGAACGTGACGATTCAACCTTTCCACCAGGGGTCGACAAATGCACTTGTTGCAGGTTTTAGTGGACAAGCTTATTTATCAGTGATTAAGTGATGCAGTTATATATACATATATAAAAAAATAATGTAGTTGCACAATAAGATCTTCCACACCTTCAAAAATGAAGGACAGGTGTGTTGGTCAAAATCGTCTTCTCATCCCCGATAATGGTTGCGAAATGTTTTTGAACATCGGGGCATTAAAAATAAAATCACTTGATTCTAATTCTTGGAGAATAGGAAAGTGTTGAAGGTGCAAAAAAGGTAGTTTCCCATTGTCTAAACCATGCGTAAGCCAGACAAATAATTTGTGTGCAGCGAGTGACTGCTGGTTGGGTCATTGCTGGGAGCGCGGCTGTGCCTCTGATGGTAGTTATTTTAGGTTAGACCAGAAATTTGCTAAGCACATGGTAATGACTCACCACCTCTTGGAAAAAGACACTGTGTGATCTATAATGTCCACCAACGACCTTCTTGCCTGGTCCTCCTTAACATTCTTGCCAGGGACGGTGCCCACATTGAGGCATCGCCCTGCATGTGAAACACTAGGATGACAGTTTATACGCTGGGCGAGATTCGAACCCAGGTGAGACGGCTCAAAGGCGAGTGCACACATCTCTTCGCTCACAGGTGTGTGCGTGCACTTCAAAGCTAACTCGCCAACCTGCATTCCCAAAACGATGTGCCGCAGTTTCATCTGTCCATCCTCCCCAGAATCCAGTCCATACAAGCACTGAAAAGTGTGGGGGCCAGTACACACCCCTGACGTACTCCAGTAACAACTGGAAATAAGTTGGATATGGAAGCACGACACCTCACAGCACTCTCAGCATCAGAGTACAGTTCAGTAATCAGATTGTCCGTTTTGGTGGCACCCTACTAAGACTTACAATCATCCAGAGAGCATCCCGATTCATTGAGTTGAGTGCTTTGTTGAGATTAACCCAGGATGCGAGCAACCCCTGTTGAAACGCTCGCCTTTGTTCATTGAGGACCCAAAAAGCAAGAATACGGTCAATTGTTGACCTCTGGTGTAAAGCCTGACTGCTCTGGATGCTTTCAACTGGTTCAGTGCATCCGATTTTTCCACAAATGAAGGCAGTTCACAGTTGATTGGAGGGACAGCAATGGGTATAGTTATACCCCTGACATCCAACTCAACAGCTGGTGGGTCAACCTGGTGCAGCCGCTCATAGTAACCGTCCCAGCGAGCCTTCACTTCAGACTCCTCTGTCAAGAGCTCACCATCCTCTGCTCTAACTGCAGTACCCCCAATGGACAGGCTTGGAGGAAAGCAATGCACCAATTCCTCTGCAAGCAGGACAAGAATCACCAGTCCACAGGTGATGCTCTTACCCCTTCACAGATTCGTCACACATAGGCCTTTTTGTCTGCCATCAGCACACGTACAGTTTCACACGTAAACTCCAAAAACAGCTCAGCTCTGTCATTAAGCTTGGCCCTGCGACTGGTTAATGGTATCCAGTGTCCCTTGGGAGACAAAGTTCTTCTTCAACTGAAGGTGGGTCCCAAGACATCCACTGGCAACATCAAGGACGGTAGCCATGAAAGCACTTTACAACTCTTCAGGATTCCCCACAGCACCCAGACCCCCCCCCCCCCCAAAACCCCACTCAGCCTGTTTCCAACCTCAGCTGCCCTCTCATCCCTAATCTTGTCAACATCCACCCAGGCTGGCATGGTACCATTCTCCAAGATTTAAGCTGAAACTTCAGAGTTCTTACAACAAGCATGTGGTCGGTATTGAGGAACTGTGCACCCCGGTGGACCTGCAGTTCTGAATCATCCTCCAGCGACCATCAACGAGCACATGGTCAGTCTCCTTTGCCACATCACCAGCGTTGGAATACCAAGTCCAGCGATGAGCCTGTTGACGCAGAAACCATGAACCAGCCACCCAAAAAGTCCACGACTTCTTCCAAAGTAAAGGAACTTAGTGCTATTCTGGTTCACAGTTCTAGACACATGGAGGCGAACACATGTCTCCACCATCTGTCAGTGCCAGTCGATGCATTGAAATCGCCCAAGACGAGAAGAGTATCTCGCCTGGGGCACCGATCAACCACAGACCCTAGCACGACATGGAATGCCTCCTTTACAGTGAGACAGTGAGATAACTCGCCACAGTCGGAGCATATACATGGATGAGGGAAACGACACCCAAAGTGTGATGAATCCTCAGCACAATATGCTCATTGACCGGTGTGACCTCATTTATCATGCGAGTCAGCTTATTGGACACAGCTGCAGCAGCTCCTTGGGTATGGTAACCATCAGAGTGAGCAGAGCAGTATTAGGTGTAACCACCCACGATGATCTCACCACTATCCGGTCTCCGAATCTGAGAGTGCTGCAATACCATTGTTTAAACGCTGGAGCTCAGATGAAAGCAGAAACAGGTGATTATCCTCTCTTCGGGATAGGACATTCCAGGCACCCACCTGAAGGGACCGCCTCAGGCAAACCCGAGGAGATCACCTTTTGGTGGACGACACCTCAGCACCACCCCGACACACACCACCGCAATCCGACCCATGAAGGTTAGCCCGTGCTTTTCCTCCTATCATCAATGTATGGGGGTACTAAAGGCTTTGCAGCAATCACATCGTCCAGTGAGCTGCCCTGCGAAGGGCAGCTACATACGAGGTACTCCCGTGGAGTGGGTTTTCAGTTTTCTTTGCGTTTTTTAATATATTTTTTCATGTTTTGTAATTTCCGGCCCCGGGTTTTGAGATGATGGCTGGTTCTCTCAGGGGTCTCTGCTGACTTTCTCAATGATATGTTTCCGGTCATTATTTGTCACGTTTTGACTTTATTTTGTTACCTACATGTTTACCGTGTGTTCCTAGTTCGGTTTTGTTTCAAAATTTGTGCTATTTTGTGAGTTTTCCTCGATCTTGTCTTATCAGGTTTCCTTGAAGCCGACGCGTCTTTCCCGTCTAGGTGCTCGATCGTTTTTATTTCTATTTTCTCCCTATTACCATCAGTTATTATCTCCACTTTCCCCACTGTCCCCTTCCATCCCTCCCAACAACTCCTTCTGTTTATTGTCTTAAAATTTAAAAAATACAACTTTTTGGTTTTTTTTCTATTTCAACAGACTGCTCTCAATTCGTCCTTTACTTCATCTCATGTCTCAAAAGTCCAACTGCTACAACATTTCTTCTCTCCATTCTCTTAATTCTCCTTTATTGCATGCTCAAGCAAAAAGCAAAGCCTGCCATAACATACCCCTCTCTGAACCTATATGGGGCAAACAAGCTTTCATTGGACACCATCCTCCCAAATTCCATAGTTATTTTAAATGAAATTTTATATTTTTGATATGCAATCAAATTGATGAATGACGTTAATTTATTATCTATTTAATTTATCAATTTATTTGTTTTGGTTCTACATTGGCAACAATGCGGCAGGCACCCTTTTGAGCTCAAAGAAGCTGAATTTGGACACGACGGTGAATAGTTGATTTGGCTATTACGGGTATTTTTTGATTTATTTGATTAATCAATTCATCGATAACTATTATAATTCTTCGAATTAATTATCTTCTTAACATAAAGATTTGGGAATGAAACGGTGATGGTTTAGGTATTGCTATTAGCTAAATGAATAAGAAAATTAAATATTTTACGATATTTTTATTACTTTATTAGCAATTAATCAATTATGTACACCGCTCCCTCGCAATTTCCGTCTCCATGTGCTGCACGGTGGCATTTGCGAGACGCCTTCGACGCCCGACATATGTTGTTATATTTGTTATTTATTTGTTTATTTATTTACATTTGTTATTTGTTATTTAATTTTATTTGGATTTGGTATTTATTTTATTTGCATGGGGCGTGTGTACTTTGAATGTACCTCTCTCTACTTGTTGTTAACTTTTAGTTGTCCTGGAGACTGTCGTGTACGATAGTGAGAAAGGTTGTGAAAATTTACCCCAAAGCCACATGCTTCAAACCCTCAACCCCTTTTGATCCGTGGACCAAACTTTGGTACATCACGGGTGATGAAGGTTAGTGGTCAAGATTTTATTAAAATGGTGTGTGTCGTTTTGCAGAGATCGAAAGCATACCTATTTTGGGGGATCAAACCTGGACACCTTTGACCCCCGACAGACCCCTTAGACCTTGATTATATATTATTATTTTAAAATTTTTTTTGATGATAGTGGTTCAAGTCAAACAGTATTGTGTGTGTTGTTTCGGAGAAGAAGATCTGTGCGTTTCCATATTGGTCCTGACTGACGGACACTGCACGATGCGAATACCTCACCTGACAACAATTTGCTCCAGGTAATCTAAAAATGACAATTTAATTAAAATGGACATACTGAGACAGCACATCTACTAGTTCACAGGGTATAAACAATAAAATATATGACATACATCAAGGAGGAAACAGACAATAGTGAATAGTAATCTCCAATAGTGAGGATTAGATATCATAAGAGGTATAATTTACTTCGATAAAAAGCTCCATTGGGGGACTGATGTTTATTTTGAATCTCAAAAATCTTGAGAGATTAGGGGAGAGGGAGGCCATGGGCCCTTTCCAGGGGGAGACACGGCCAGGAGCCACAATTAAGGTTTGGGCCATGATCCCGATGCCGCATCGGGGCCATGTTTGTCTGGATCCGGTTTCCATTCTGAGAAGATTTTTGAATGAAACAGCATATTTGGGGCCGCCCCCTCCCATTTTACCTCCCTTAAATGTGTGTATCCAGAATGGGAGCACACCACATGAGATCTCACGTGTCCTGATGTTATTGTACCAAATTTGGTCTTATTGCTCAGGTCGTTGTGAAGATGATGTTTTAGTGAAAAATGAGGGCATTCGGGGAGGGGACCCGTAAACCTAATTAATCTCACCAAAATAAATCAGAGAGGGCGGTGGGAGAGCAGCCCAGATAACTTACCTATTCTTACCGTACTTCCCCCTTAATTGCATACAGTTAAAAATGTACAATTTTGATGGCAAGATTATTTCTCTCTCGCTCCTTGCGCCGATGCTCCTAGGGTGGGAGAACGAGTGTCTGCCAAAGAACACAAACAGGCCTACTTTAACGACAATTTAACATTGACAATAAACAATCCCATTTTACTTGACCACATCCCCCAGTGGATGCACCTGTCCAGGTGTAGTCGATCCAAAATAACAAAATTTAGAAACTACCTACCCATTATCTCAATGCACTTATCAAGTTGTTGGCAGCACGGTGAAACATTCAACAACAAGAGCAACAACAATCACCATCAATTCCCTGGCAAGGCCGTGGCTTCATCTTTTGCACCACTGCAGGTGTGGCCCCTCAACTCGGAGGCAGGGAGGTCCTGCACAAACAAGATGGTACCACCGCAGTTCAAATCAGTCACTCGCACTTATGACTTCTTTTTGGCCATCCCGCCCCCCCCCCCCCTTCATTTCTCTGTCCTGAGCAGCTCCAACGTTCCTTCGCTGTAAAGTCCAGGCCGGAAGTTTCTCCACACCACACGCAGAGGCACTCTTGCCTCTCCGCAGGTCACAAGGGTCTCCTTACACATTGTCACACCAAACCAGACCTGCCTCCAATGGCCCCCAATTCCAGACACCACCAGCTGCCAGCGAAAAATTACTCTCGGGAGGGAGGGCGCAGTATACCGCTCCTCCAAGCCTGGATCCGTACCTGCGGACACGCACACACCTTACCCACCCACCAAAACCCCAAAAGTTCACTCCTTCCCCGCTGCCAATTCAATTCTCCAACACCTGAAATACAGGTACTGAGGTACCTACACCGCCATGTCTGCTCACACTATAATCACAAACCACAACACAACACTATCCTTTATTCACTACAATCATCACATTTTTACCCCATTCCACCTGATCCACATGCTTGGCTGTCATGGGCCACTCTTGCCCTTCATCAACACCAATTCCTTCAACTCACCTGCATACCCCCAATAGCAAGGAACGGTGAGTCGTGACCAATGGGGAAAGAATAAATTTAACAAATCCAATTACCCCTGGGGAGTAACTTGGCCAGTCTTCCCTTGGAAACCCATGCCAAATTATAACCAGCGCTCTCTTCTCAAAAATGAGAAACCCATTAATCACAGTGGTGCTTCACAATTCAGCCACAACTTTTCCACAGATCTCCAGGAGTTGTTCCCCCCCGGGTGGGGCTGTACTCATAACCAGTTCTTGCAGTTCGACCCGTGTCCAGACCAGCACAAGCATGACAGGTACCACATGCTGGCTGTCCCAGAGGCTTTACTGGCCCTCAGTGTGTCACCACCAAAATGTTATCCGCAACACTTCCCCCTAGTGGTTCACATGTTACACCATGACAGGGGGGTTGCCCCACCCCAAGAAAAAAAAAAACCACATCAGGCCCCCCAGAGTCTTCACCCCCTCCAGGGCGACTTCCACCGGCCGAGACACTCTTGATCTGCGGCACCACAATGTACAGGCGGACGCCACACTCCACCAGACTCCCCATGGTAGTCGGGTCATACCAAACCCATAGTCAGATGCCATTATCGAAATTCTGCCTCGTGACAGTCCCAGTAGCTTGGCACAACACAATCTCCCAGGGGCTTCCCATTAACCTCCCCTGGTTCCGAATCCTGCAGCCTGGTGAATCAACCATCCAAGGCTGCTCCACTACAAAATTTCATTTTAAATTTGAATCACTGGCCTCGTGTTTCCAAACACAGCTGCATGTAACCCTGTTATCGCACCTTTTTGCCCCTCCCTGCAGCCGCTGGTGGCTTTTGAGCCTCCTGCTCTCCCAACTTTTTCTTATTGTCATGACCTGCCAGCTGCTCAAACTCACAGCTCCAATCTCTGCATCAGCAGAACAAGAACATTTCAATTCCAAACGAGCGCTCACACTTGATCTTTCTTACACTACACTTTTTCCTTACCCGCTAGCCCGTGCTCACTGACACACATCCGTGTGCCCCCCCCCAGCGGGTCGACGACCCTGGGTGTTCGGTTAACCCGGACAGGGTCATCCTGACATCCGGGAACCGGCACGACCACCACCAGCTCACACACCTCGATGGCCGTAGATCGCTCACCGCACATGGCTTGGGCCTTCTTCACCGGCATTCCGACCTTCACTCGCACCCTGGGCAGGCTCGTCCAACCACCCAACACATTGGCGTACTCGGGAGATCCGGCACACCGGTTGGACCACCAGAGCTTGCCGTCGGGTTCGCCCATTGGGTCCGGTCGTGTCAGACATCCCCACTGGGTCCAACCGCGCACCCACAACCGTTGTAAACCGCACACGTCAAGAGGTTTCTCACACACCACGGAAGCCGATCCGACACCCGCTCATCCTGCTCATCATGTGGACGGTCTCTTCCCAGTTGGAGCAGAGTAAAAAACTGACATTCACACGGCGTTGATGCTCCTCCAGGCCATTCATTTCAAAACATTGTCCCCCAACTAACCAACCTGCCGATTCCATCAATTCCGTACTACCATTTCATTCCTTTATTTCTTCCATTTTATTTTCAAACCTCACCCAAATCACTTTTCATCTCCTTCAATTCATTTCCTTATTTCCTTCATATTATTTTCTGCTATCGTTTTTCAAATCCCCCTGTGTTCTCATTTCCCTTTGTACTTGTTGGCCATTTTATTTTCCAATCGGTCTATATATTTTTTAATCCATTTGACCATTAATTTCCTCCATTTAATCATCGACAACAAGACCCGGTTGGACACCATGCCTGGCTTCCAACGAGACCGCTCAGAATGGGGGAAGGTTCCTTAGCCCAGGCTCCTCCCCATTAGGCCCCACCCCATCTAGGCCCGTCCCCATTTTAGGCCCCACCCCCATTAGGCCCCACCCCATTAGGCCCCTTCCCCATTTAGGCCCCCAACCATTAGGCCCCACCCATTAGGCTCCTCCCCATTAGCCCCACCCCATTAGGCCCCTCTCCCATTAGGCCCCACCCCATTAGGCCCCACCCCAGCTCACTCCCATATCCTCCTTGCCCCCACCACCACCACGGATTTCCGTGTTTACACATTTTGTCACAACTCCTTTCCCACGTGCGCCAAGTAAATTCAAAAAACAAAATCTTTAAATTGCAGCACCCCTCCACTGCACTCTCCTCACACCAATGTCGATTATCGAAGAGTGAAATGTTCGTTTTGTTGTGACCCTACTCCTCTTGAGTCCGAAGCTTAATCACCACGAAACTTCTATAGGATCACATTGTTTTACCACGGCTGCACCTAAATAGGGGATTTAAACATTTCTCATTTCTCACAATTCATTAATATAAACACCCGAGCTTGCCACCTGCCGCCATCTCAGCAAGGGTTACACCATTCACACATGCTTCATTAAAAGTTCATTTTACTTTTCCGAATTTCACCCCAATACCGGATGGTAACCTCGATCGGTCAAAATACGGTATGAAATGTGAAACATTAACTGTCAATGAGACCTCACCATGATCGGAAAGATCGGCCAAGAAGGAGTCACGTTGACCTCTCAAATGCACTTATCATCAAAAAAACCGAACAAATACAAATACAAAATCGAATTAATCGAGTTGAAGGTAATTTTACTTCAACTCATCTTATCTGAAGACTTAACTCTCAAGGGTAACAAAAAAAAAAGTTACCACCTTAGCTAACTTCACCAAATATACACCTCCAAAAATATACATCCGATCGTTTAAAAGAACCGACTTAACACAGTGATTTGGTGTTTTTTTTTTGTAAATCGTAAATGTCTCACTTTCAAATGAGCAAATTTTTGGAATGATGTAGCCTCATTATGTGGTAGAAATGGGAATTCAGCGTAAAAATTCAGTGAGGAGATATTCGTAGTGGGTGGAGCCTGTTAAACCTTGGCAACCATTTTATTATATTTTTTTCGATTCAAACTGGTTTCTGGTACTATCACAGAAATATTTAATCACGGTAGAATTATAATTTTAATTTCTTACAATGTTATCATAAACCTCCAACAACCACCTCACAATCACTTTATTGTGAGGTGTTGTGACCGCACAATCACTTTATTGTGAGGTGTTGTGACTCACAATCACTGTAGTGAGGTGTTTGTGACCTCAAAATCACTTTATTTGTGAGGTGTGTGACCTCCACAATCACTTTGATGGTGAGGTGTTTGTGACCTCACCGCTTTGAGCTCCATTGTTAAAATCTCAACCAAAAACTTTATACGATCAGAATTTTTAAGACGATGCACCTGAATCGGGGTCTGTAAACAGTCTTCGCTGTAGAGCCAGGCCGAAGTTATCACTCCTTTACACCCTTTAAACTCCACTAGAATGTTGAGACCCATTAGACCTTGACACCCTTTCGACCCCTTCACACCCATTTAAACCCTTTTGTGACATATACACCTTCTTCAGCCCTTTCAAGACCCGGACAATTAGACTCCTTTTTCTCTTTCACCTTTATATCCCTCCAAACCCATTTAGACCCTTCAGGCTCTTTCCCTTGGAAACGATAAGACTCCTTTAAGACCCTTAAAGCACTTTAGACACCTTGACACCCTTTATGCCACTTCAATCCCTTGACCCATTCAGACCTTTAGACCTTTAAGACCCTTAAGCCACTTTAGACCACCTTAAAATAAAAAATATCCCGAAAATTGTTTTTGACGATCTTTTCGCGCACCATTCACAAGTTCCGATGTCAAATCTAAAACTGATATCCCAGTGTGAAAATATGCTGAAAAGTGAAACTGAAACGACTGATCTATGGATCAATGGATGGAAAACTTGAATGAAAATGCTGTGAGAAATATCGAATCGAAATTGCCAGAAGCAAAGGTCTTCTGGGAGTAGAGTTGGTGCAGGTTGGGATTGAAGAAGTGATGTGGAGAGGGATATTTGTGCCTGGCGGTGGTCGGTTGGCAAGCAAAGAACTTCGGTGATCTTCATTCTGGTGGTAGGCCCAAAAATGTCCCTCATCTGTTTCCCAGCAGGGCTTTCGTAATATCACCTCACTCCAAGCAGCACTTCAGAGGCCAACAAGCACGGATTGGAAATCTTCGCTGGTGGAATGGAATGACATTGCCAAGGTTACCAGCTCCAACTACTGTGATATCTGCACACTGAAATTTACACTGAATTCCCTTTTCTACCAATACACACTCATTTGAGGTGAACATCTAGGAATCAGTCAGGAGGGCGTACCCTGCTAATTAACTATGAACTTAGAAGTCCTTGGGTTCTATATCCGTTTATCAGTGTTCAAATCCCACACTGCAAATGGGTTCAGGGCTGATTGACATCGGCCACTGAGCACATGACAAACAGCTTTTCACTCCTTGGCCTGCGTCAATTAATGGCGGCTTTGCAGGCGCAGAATCACAAAATGGAAACGAGAACCTCTGCTCCGATTTCAAGGAATTTATTCCTGAACACAATAACAGGCAATGGTGATCATGACAGTGGGGATGATGGCGGTTTGAGGGGGAACTGGATTCAATAAATAAGTAATCATATCCAAGAGAGTAAAATCTGTGGCCCAAACACAAGACTTGTTCACAGAGAGGGAGGGAACAAGAAATCCGGATGAGGCCTCAGCTGAAATGGAGTGTTTGAATCAAATCAACGAACAGACGAGGAAGCACACTGGCAGAGTGATGAAGGCACATGGGCAGGAACCAGGGATGATGAACAAGCAAGGCAGGATGAAAAATAGTCCCAGGCAGGCATGGACAGGTGAGACAACCACAAAGCCACTACTGCTCAGGCAGCCAAACTCCACAAACTTTTCTATTTTTGTATACTTTGTCGAGGCTCGTATGAGAGATAACACACAATGTACAACAAGTGGGGCAGAAGGACAAGAGGGGTGGGAGAGGAAAGGACAAAACAGTGGGAAACAGAGACATGAGATCTGTGTAAGGAGAGGGATAGGGCAGGGAACATGGGTATACAAGAGGACACGACAGGGACTTTCAGGTCCTTACATGCCAGGAAACCTTCAGGAAGGAAAGCAGTAAATTTGAAGGAGGTGGGTTTGCGTGGATTAGCGGGGGTAGAAAAGATTGAGGTTTTGGATGGGAATGATAAGAGGTGATGGTGAACGGCTGTTTTGAAACCTAGAAGGAAGAATGGGATTGAAAGAAGTGAGGTTCATTCCAAAGGCGGGAAAAAACGAGGAATGAAAGAGTGAAGGTGAGCAGTGATTCGTGATTTTGGTAGTTTTTACAAGAAGGGGGTTGCTGATGGACCTTGAGCGCCTTGCGGAAATATGGGGTGGGGGGGGGGGAAATCGCAGACAGAGCAGGGTGGGAGGGCGAGACGCGAGAAGGATGATAGAAGACAGAAAGATCATCGACCTGCCTGTGGTGAGAGAGTGAGAGGCCCAAAGACTCAGCCTCACCGCCGGAGATACCAATGGTCCTAAATGCCTTGTTCCACAGTGTTGAAGCCGAGGAAAGGTGAGAGGTGGGAGCACCAGCCCAGAGGGAGAGCAGTACTCCATCAGGCTGTGGACGAAGACTTTGTAAGTGGTCAGGAGCTCAGGAGGCGAGCAAGAACTTTGCAAGCCGGAGGTTGCCCAGACGGTGATTGGCTTTGGAGGCCAGGTTGGAAATGTGGTTTTCCCAGGAAAGATCATGGCAGATAGTGAGACCCAGAAGTTTGAATGAAAGGACTTCTTCAAGAGGATTGTTGAGAAAGTGGATGCGGGGTGGGGGGGGGGTTCTAAACAGTCCTTTCGGAGAAGACAAGTGAGAGTGTGAGATTTGTCAGGATTGAAAGACATGTTCCACGTGTTGGACCAGTTTGTGATTTTATCCAGATCTGCAGTGAGTGAAGAAGCTGCTGCTTGCGGTCTGAGGGATGAACGATGGTATGGCAAAGGGTGGAGTCATCAGTAAAGAGATAAAGAGGATTTTCCAGAGAGTTGGAGAGATCATTGATGAAAAACCAGAAAAGGAACAGGGCCCAGAATGCTACCCTGAGGAACTCCAGCCTGGACAAGAAGAGGGATGAAAGAACTCCATTTAGGGCCACATGTTGGCTGTGATAGAAGGGAAGTTTGCAAAGCCATGAGTGGAGATGGCCTTGGATACCATAGGAAGAGAGTTTGGTGAGCAGGGCAGGTGCCTGACCTTGTCAAAAGCATGCAATATGTCTCTAGGGGTATGGCTCTGATTTCATGTCCGGCATTGAGGACCTCCATCCATTGTTGGGAGAGCAGAAGCAGCACATCCAGGGTAGAGTGACCTGTCTGAAACCAAATTGATGATTCGATATCAAGCCATTGAGAAGAGGAAGGATTTAATGTCTGATGCGATGATGGATTCCATAAAGTTCCTGATGATTGGGAGAAGGCTGATTGGTCTGTAGTTGCAGGGATCTGTTTTGCACCTTTTTTATGCAGGGCAGTAATGTTTGCTGATTTCCAAGCAGATGGCAGTTACCTTGAGCAAATGAGAGGGTGAATAGAACAGAGAGAGGGTGAGCAAGAGCAGAAGAGCAGATTTTAGGACACGTGTGGGCTGATGCCGTCGGACCGGATGCAGAATCTGAGTCGAGTTTGACAGCAAACTCTCGACTTTGTCAGAAGAAAAGGACACAGAGTCCAGGGACAGTCGGGTGCGACTGGGTAAGGTGGGTACAGAAAGCGATAGGTTTCAGACACAAGATTTAGAAGAAAACACCGAGTTTAGGCATTCAGCCTTTTCACATGCGGATCAGCAGTGCGGCCATTTTAGGTAAGGAAGGGATGGAGGGGAACATTCACCAGAAACAGATTTAACTAGACACCATCAGGATTTGGAGGAGGGAGAGAGGTTTGAGAGTCAGACTTGAGATGAGAAAGATGTTATTTTCTGGCTTCCTGAGGGGAGATTCACACTTGTTCCGAGCTTTATGGAAGGAACTGAGATTTACCCTCAGATGGGTTTGCTTTCATGAGGAAAAGGGAAGTTTGTTTCAGGACAACTGCCTCACCACAATCTTCAGTGAACCAAGGGGGGAGGAAGGGTAGGACAACTGAAGACGAGGGGATATAATCTGTGCATGAGGGGAGAGGAAGTTTCTTTGAAAGAATCCCAGGATGAGTTGATGCTGGAGAAAGTAGCGATGGGAGACCAGGTAGAAGTTTGATGGCTGCTTGAAGACCCTGCCAGTCGGCTTGGGTGAAATGCCAGACTCGAAGGTGCTGAGGGGTTTCTCATAACAGCCAGAGAGATGTCTACCTTGACAAGCATATGGGCAGATGAACTGATTGGAGCAGAGGAAGCAGCAGATATATTTCACGGGAATTGGTTAAAATCAGATCTGAAGAGATGGAGTCCATTGGTTGAGATCCGGTCGGGAAGTTGACTGATTGTGTCAGCCCAATGAGGTCGCAGAAGTCTTTTGCTGAAGTGCCATGGCAGGTGAGAGAGGTACCCACACCTCGCCAACTGTCATGATGGCAAATTAAGTCACCACATATGAGAGAGTGTTTGGCATGAGATGATCCCAACTCTCTCTTTGTCATATGTGGTGGGTCAAAAACATGGTTGGTCCATGTTTTCGGAGAACGAGGTGTAAATGCATCACTGTTTGGTGGACGGCCAGCACACGTCATATAAAACATGAGGTGGAGTGGAGGGGAAGCTGTAGCCAAAGATATTCTGGAGGGGTGGGGAGTGAGGGCAGTGCATGGAGAATGGGGAAGAGAGTCTTTGATGAAGAAAGCAACTCAGCCACCAGGACGAGGCTCATGTCTGTCATACCGGAGGAGGGAGTAACCAGGGAGAGATATTAAGGGGTCAGAGATGTCTTGAAGGAGGAAAGTTTCTGTTCAGCAGATTATGTCTGGTTTGTCAGTGGCAACCTGTACGGAAAGATCTGTCAGGTTTGAGCAAAGACCCCAGATGGTGGAGGTCCACACTGTTAAGGATGAGGGAGGGAGGAGGCTTTGGGTGCAGTGGAGGGGAGGAGAGGGGAGGCTTGGATGAGGGAGGAGGGGGGAAGGTAAGGAGAGTTGTTGAAAGTGTTGTGGGGGTTTGCAGAAGAGCTAGCCGAGTGGGGCCGGATGAGGAGGAGAAAAGGTGCTGGGTTGAGGTACAGTGGGGAGTAATAAGAGAGGGGTAGAAGGCAGTTGAGATTGGAGGAGGTGGAGTGATGAGATGGAGGGGAAGGGCAGGGGAAGGAGGCAGCTTGTGGATGTGAGGGGGGGGAACTTTGAGAAGGATGAGTGAGGGGTGAATAGTGGGAGAAGGTTGAGTGGGGAGATTTGAGGAGAAAGGTGAGAGGAAGCTTGGGGGGGGGGACTGTGGATGGTTGCTTTGAGAGGGAGGGTGAAGGGGTGAATTGGCACTGAAGTTGAAAAATTGATGATTGGGGAACATGAAGATGCATTGCAAACTGGTTTTTATTTTTATTTTTAGGTCAGAGATGCGACTCGGTACATTACATGAGGAA
>CM068957.1:365954-379702 GCA_035128595.1 Eptatretus atami | reverse complement strand
AGGTTACGATTTGTATCCCTCTGATAGGCCGGATCTGGATTCAGACCTGAACTAAAATTTCATCGGCTTGTTCTCGTCACCTAACCAACTCACCCACCAAGTTTCATCGAATCCCTCTACAACTTTTGGAGATATTTTGTTCACAAACGAATAGACAGACAGACAGCGGGTGAAAAAACACACTTCCATCCACCTTCAGTGACGGAGATAACTAGCACGGTGACGTACGTGTGTGACAAGGACGAATTGATTAGATTTTTGGTCAACATCCAGATACTGGAATTTTTATCTCCGCTGATGAAGTCGCTCGAACCACTATGTTTCCAGGTTCTCCATCATTCTTGAAAGATCGGTCTTGTCGCACACCCTACCTGTCCAAGTTTCGGCCGAATGCGTCCAAACCTTTTTGAGATGTCCTGTGCACAGACAAACACACAGACATTGGTGGAAAGATAACCTTGGTTCACCTTCGATAGCTGAGATAGATATAGTATTGCATTAAACAAAAGTCGCATCACAAACCCTATGTCATCACAATGCCCTACCAATCAATTTCGTCATAATCCTCTACCTCATCGCTAAATGTCAGAAATGTCATGATTTGTTCCATTTTTTTAAAACAAGAAAACTATTAATTAAAACTCTTGTTTGTGGGAGTGGGTCAATATTTTGTTTCATTAGACCATGGAACGTTTTACGAACTTTGGAGTTTTGTCATTGACCGCAAGTGTGCAGAACGTGACGATTCAACCTTTCCACCAGGGTCGACAAATGCACTTGTTGCAGGTTTTAGTGGACAAGCTTCTTTATCAGTGATTAAGTGATGCAGTTATATATACTATATAAAAAAAATAATTAGTTGCACAATAAGATCTTCCACACCTTCAAAAATGAAGGACAGGTTGTGGTCAAAATAGTCTTCTCATCCCCGATAATGGTGCGAAATGTTTTTGAAACTCGGGGCATTAAAATAAAATCACTTGATTCTAATTCTGGAGAATAGGAAAGTGATGAAGGCGCAAAAAAGGTAGTTTCCCTTGTCTAAACCATGCGTAAGCAAGATAAATAATGTGTTGCAGCGAGTGACTGCTGGTTGGGTCATTGCTGGGAGCGCGGCTGTGCCTCTGATGGTAGTATTTTAGGTTAGACCAGAAATTTGCTAAGCACATGTGTAATGACTCACCACCTCTTTGGAAAAAAACACTGTTGATCTATATGTCCACCAACGACCTTCTTGCCTGGTCTCCTTAACATTCTTGCCAGGGACGGTGCCCACATTGAGCATCGCCCTGCATGTGAAACACTAGGATGACAGTTTATACGCTGGGCGAGATTCGAACCCAGGTGAACGGCTCAAAGGCGAGTGCACACATCTCTTCGCTCACAGGTGTGTGCGTGCACTTCAAAGCTAACTCGCCAACCTGCATTCCCAAAACGATGTGGCGCAGTTTCATCTGTCCATCCTCCCCAGAATCCAGTCCATACAAGCACTGAAAAGTGTGGGGCCAGTACACACCCCTGACGTACTCCAGTAACAACTGAAATAAGTTGGATATGGAGCACGACACTCACAGCACTCTCAGCATCAGAGTACAGTTCAGTAATCAGATTGATCCGTTTTGGTGGCACCTACTAAGACTTACAATCATCCAGAGAGCATCCCGATTCATTGAGTTGAGTGCTTTGTTGAGATTAACCCAGGATGTGAGCAACCCCTGTTGAAACGCTCGCCTTTGTTCAGTGAGGACCCAAAAAGCAAGAATACGGTCAATTGTTGACCTCTGGTGTAAAGCCTGATGCTCTGGATGCTTTCAACTGGTTCAGCGCATGCGATTTTTCCACAAATGAAGGCAGTTCACAGTTGATTGAGGGACAGCAATGGGTATAGTTATACCCCTGACATCCAACTCAACAGCTGGTGGGTCAACCTGGTGCAGCCGCTCATAGTAACCGTCCAGCGAGCCTTCACTTCAGACTCCTCTGTCAAGAGCTCACCATCCTCTGCTCTAACTGCAGTACCCCCAATGGACAGGCTTGGAGGAAAGCAATGCACCAATTCCTCTGCAAGCAGGCCAAGAATCACCAGTCCACAGGTGATGCTCTTACCCCTTCACAGATTCGTCACACATAGGCCTTTTTGTCTGCCATCAGCACACGTACAGTTTACACCTAAACTCCAAAAACAGCTCAGCTCGTCATTAAGCTTGGCCCTGCGACTGGTTAATGGTATCAGTGTCCCTTGGGAGACAAAGTTTTCTTCAACTGAAGGTGGGTCCCAAGACATCCACTGGCAACATCAAGGACGTAGCCATGAAAGCACTTTACAACTCTTCAGGATTCCCCACAGCACCCAGACCCCCCCCCCAAAACCCCACTCAGCCTGTTTCCAACCTCAGCTGCCCTCTCATCCCTAATCTTGTCAACATCCACCCAGGCTGGCATGGTACCATTCTCCAAGATTTAAGCTGAAACTTCAGAGTTCTTACAACAAGCATGTGGTCGGTATTGAGGAACTGTGCACCCCGGTGGACCTGCAGTTCTGAATCATCTCCAGCGACCATCAACGAGCACATGGTCAGTCTCCTTTGCCACATCACCAGCGTTGGAATACCAAGTCCAGCGATGAGCTGTTGACGCAGAAACCATGAACCAGCCACCCAAAGTCCACGACTTCTTCCAAAGTAAAGGAACTTAGTGCTATTCTGGTTCACAGTTCTAGACACATGGAGGCGAACACATGTCTCCACCATCTGTCAGTGCCAGTCGATGCATTGAAATCGCCCAAGACGAGAAGAGTATCTCGCCTGGGGCACCGATCAACCACAGACCCTAGCACGACATGGAATGCCTCCTTTACAGTGAGACAGTGGAGATAATCGCCACAGTCGGAGCATATACATGGATGAGGGAAACGACACCCAAAGTGTGATGAATCCTCAGCACAATATGCTCATTGACCGGTGTGACCTCATTTATCATGCGAGTCAGCTTATTGGACACAGCTGCAGCAGCTCCTTGGTATGGTAACCATCAGAGTGAGCAGAGCAGTATTAGGTGTAACCACCCACGATGATCTCACCACTATCCGGTCTCCGAATCTGAGAGTGCTGCAATACCATTGTTTAAACGTGGAGCTCAGATGAAAGCAGAAACAGGTGATTATCCTCTCTTCGGGATAGGACATTCCAGGCACCCACCTGAAGGGACCGCCTCAGGCAAACCCGAGGAGATCACCTTTTGTGGACGACACCTCAGCACCACCCCGACACACACCACCGCAATCCGACCCATGAAGGTTAGCCCGTGCTTTTCCTCCTATCATCAATGTATGGGGTACTAAAGCTTTGCAGCAATCACATCGTCCAGTGAGCTGCCCTGCGAAGGGCAGCGACATACGAGGTACTCCCGTGGAGTGGGTTTTCAGTTTTCTTTGCGTTTTTAATATATTTTTTAATGTTTTGTAATTTCGGCCCCGGGTTTTGAGATGATGGCTGGTTCTCTCAGGGGTCTCTGCTGACTTTCTCAATGTATGTTTCCGGTCATTATTTGTCACGTTTTGACTTTATTTTGTTACCTACATGTTTACCATGTGTTCCTAGTTCGGTTTGTTTCAAAATTTGTGCTATTTTGTGAGTTTTCCTCGATCTTGTCTTATCAGGTTTCCTTGAAGCCGACGCGTCTTTCCCGTCTAGGTGCTCGATCGTTTTTATTTCTATTTTCTCCCTATTACCATCAGTTATTATCTCGACTTTCCCCACTGTCCCCTTCCATCCCTCCCAACAAACTCCTTCTGTTTATTGTCTTAAAATTTAAAAAATACACTTTTTGGTTTTTTTTCTATTTCAACAGACTGCTCTCAATTCGTCCTTTACTTCATCTCATGTCTCAAAAGTCCAACTGCTACAACATTTCTTCTCTCCATTCTCTTAATTCTCCTTTATTGCATCCCTCATGTAATGTACCGAGTCGCATCTCTGACCTAAAAATAAAAATAAAAACCAGTTTGCAATGCATCTTCATGTTCCCTCAATCATCAATTTTCAACTTCAGTGCCAATTCACCCTCTCACCCCCTCCCTCTCAAAGCAACCATCACAGTCCCCCCCCCCCAAGCTTCCCTCTCACCTTTCTCCCTCAAATCTCCCCACTCAACCTTCTCCCACTATTCACCCTCACTCATCCTTCTCAAAGTCCCCCCCCTCACATCCACAATGCTGCCTCCTTCCCTGCCCTCTCCCTCCATCTCATCACTCCACCTCCTCCAATCTCAACTGCCTTCTACCCTCTCTTATTACTCCCCACTGTACCTCAACCCAGCACCTTTTCTCCTCCTCATCCGGCCCACTCCGCTAGCTCTTCTGCAAACCCCCACACACTTTCAACAACTCTCCTTACCTTCCCCCCTCCTCCCTCATCCAAGCCTCCCTCTCCTCCCCTCCACTGCACCTAAAGCCTCCTCCCTCCCTCATCCTTAACAGTGTGGACCTCCAACATCTGGGGTCTTGTCTCAACCTGACAGATCTTTCCGTACAGGTTGCCACTGACAGACCAGACATAATCTGCTGAACAGAAACTTTCCTCTTCAAGACATCTCTGACCCTTAATATCTCTCCCTGGTTACTCCCTCCTCCCGTATGACAGACATGAGCCTCGTCCTGGTGGCTGAGTTGCTTTCTTCATCAAAGACCTCTTCCCCATTCTCCATGCACTGCCCTCACTCCCCACCCCTCCAGGAATATCTTTGGCTACAGCTTCCCCTCCACTCCACCTCATGTTTATATGACGTGTGCTGGCCCGTCCACCAAACAGTGATGCATTTACACCTCGTTCTCCGAAAACATGGACCAACCATGTTTTTGACCCACCACATATGACAAAGAGAGAGTTGGGATCATCTCATGCCAACACTCTCTCTCATATGTGGTGACTTAATTTGCCACATGACAGTTGGCGAGGTGTGGGTACCTCTCTCACCTGCCATGGCACTTCAGCAAAAGACTTCTGGACTCATTGGGACTGACACAATCAGTCAACTTCCCGACCCGGATCTCAACCAATGGTACTCCATCTCTTCTAGATCTGATTTTAACCAATTCCCCTGAAATATATCTGCTGTTCTTCCTCTGCTCCAATCAGTTCAT
This sequence comes from Eptatretus atami, assembly GCA_035128595.1. Lineage (NCBI taxonomy): Eukaryota > Metazoa > Chordata > Myxini > Myxiniformes > Myxinidae > Eptatretus > Eptatretus atami. The sequence continues at coordinate 374,562 of CM068957.1, read as the reverse complement.
CTGACCATATGCTTGTCAAGGTAGACATCTCTCTGGCTGTTATGAGAAAACCACCTCAGCACCTTCGAGTCTGGCATTTCACCCAAGCCGACTGGCAGGGTCTTCAAGCAGCCATCAAACTTCTACACTGGTCTCCCATCGCTACTTTCTCCAGCATCAACTCATCCTGGGAATTCTTTCAAAGAAACTTGCTTCTCCTCATGCACAGATATATCCCCTCGTCTTCAGTTGTCCTACCCTTCCTCCACCCTTGGTTCACTGAAGATTGTGGTGAGGCAGTTGTCCTGAAACAACTTCCCTTTTCCTCATGGAAAGCAAACCCATCTGAGGGTAATCTCAGTTCCTTCCATAAAGCTCGGAACAAGTTGAATCTCCCCTCAGGAGAGCCAGAAAATAACATCTTTCTCATCTCAAGTCTGAACTCTCAAACCTCTCTCCCTCCTCCAAATCCTGATGGTGTCTAGTTAAATCTGTTTCTGGTGAATGTTCCCCCTCCATCCCTATCCTTACCTAAAATGGCCGCACTGCTGATCCGCATGTGAAAAGGCTGAATGCCTAAACTCGGTGTTTTCTTCTAAATCTTGTGTCTGAAACCTATCGCTTTCTGTACCCACCTTACCCAGTCGCACCCGACTGTCCCTGGACTCTGTGTCCTTTTCTTCTGACAAAGTCGAGAGTTTGCTGTCAAACCTCGACTCAGATCTTGCATCCGGTCCAGACGGCATCAGCCCACGTGTCCTAAAATCTGCTCTTCTGCTCTTGCTCACCCTCTCTCTGTTCTATTCACCCTCTCATTTGCTCAAGGTAATCTGCCATCTGCTTGGAAATCAGCAAACATTACTGCCCTGCATAAAAAAGGTGCAAAAACAGATCCCTGCAACTACAGACCAATCAGCCTTCTCCCAATCATCAGGAACTTTATGGAATCCATCATCGCATCAGACATTAAATCCTTCCTCTTCTCCAATGGCTTGATATCGAATCACAATTTGGTTTCAGACCAGGTCACTCTACCCTGGATGTGCTGCTTCTGCTCTCCCAACAATGGATGGAGGTCCTCAATGCCGGACATGAAATCAAGGCCATACCCCTAGACATATTGCATGCTTTTGACAAGGTCAGGCACCCTGCCTGCTCACCAAACTCTCTTCCCTATGGTATCCAAGGCCATCTCCACTCATGGCTTGCAAACTTCCTCTTCTATCACACCAACATGTGGCCCTAAATGGAGTTCTTTCATCCCTCTTCTTGTCCAGGCTGGAGTTCCTCAAGGTAGCATTCTGGCCCTGTTCCTTTTCTGGTTTTCATCAATGATCTCTCCAACTCTCTGGAAAATCCTCTTTATCTTTTACTGATGACTCCACCCTTTGCCATACCATCGTTCATCCTCAGACCGCAAGCGCAGCTTCTTCACTCACTGCAGATCTGGATAAAATCACAAACTGGTCCAACACGTGGAACATGTCTTTCAATCCTGACAAATCTCACACTCTCACTTTGTCTCTCCGAAAGGACTGTTTAGAACCCCCCCCCCCACCCCCGCATCCACTTTCTCAACAATCCTCTTGAAGAAGTCCTTTCATTCAAACTTCTGGGTCTCACTATCTGCCATGATCTTTCCTGGGAAAACCACATTTCCAACCTGGCCTCCAAAGCCATCACCGTCTGGGCAACCTCCGGCTTGCAAAGTTCTTGCTCGGCCCTCCTGAGCTCCTGACCACTTACAAAGTCTTCGTCCACAGCCTGATGGAGTACTGCTCTCCCTCTGGGCTGGTGCTCCCACCTCTCACCTTTCTCGGCTTCACACTGTGGAAACCAAGGCATTTAGGACCATTGGTATCTCCGGCGGTGAGGCTGAGTCTTTGGGCCTCTCACTCTCTCACCACAGGCAGGTCGATGATCTTTCTGTCTTCTATCATCTTCTTCCGGTCTCGCCCTCCCACCCTGCTCTGTCTGCGATTTCCCCCCCCCCCCACCCCATATTTCCCGCAAGGCGCTCAAGGTCCATCAGCAACCCCCTTCTTGTAAAAACTTAAACTACCAAAATCACGAATCACTGCTCACCTTCACTCTTTCATTCCTCGTTTTTTCCCGCCTTTGGAATGAACTCCCTCACTCTCTTCAATCCCATTCTTCCTTCTAGGTTTCAAAACAGCCGTTCACCATCACCTCTTATCATTCCCCATCCAAAACCTCAATCTTTTCTACCCCCGCTAATCCACGCAAACCCACCTCCTTCAAATTTACTGCTTTCCTTCCTGAAGGTTTCCTGGCATGTAAGGACCTGAAAGTCCCTGTCGTGTCCATCTTGTATACCCCATGTTCCCTGCCCTATCCCTCTCCTTACACAGATCTCATGTCTCTGTTTCCCACTGTTTTGTCCTTTCCTCTCCCACCCCTCTTGTCTCTTGCCCCACTTGTTGTACATTGTGTGTTATCTCTCATACGAGCCTCGACAAAGTATACAAAAAATAGAAAAGTTTGTGGAGTTTGGCTTGCCTGAGCAGTAGTGGCTTTGTGGTTGTCTCACCTGTCCATGCCTGCCTGGGACTATTTTTCATCCTGCCTTGCTTGTTCATCATCCCTGGTTCCTGCCCATGTGCCTTCATCACTCTGCCAGTGTGCTTCCTCGTCTGTTCGTTGATTTGATTCAACACCTCCATTTCAGCTGAGGCCTCATCCGGATTTCTTGTTCCCTCCCTCTCTGTGAACAAGTCTTGTGTTTGGTGCCACAGATTTTACTCTCTTGGATATGATTACTTATTTATTGAATCCAGTTTCCCCCCCTCAAACCGCCATCATCCCCACTGTCATGATCACCATTGCCTGTTATTGTGTTCAGGAATAAATTCAGTGAAATCGGAGCAGAGGTTCTCGTTTCCATTTTGTGATCCTGCGCCTGCAAAGCCGCCATTAATTGATGCAGGCCAAGGGAGTGAAAAGCTGTTTGGTCCATGTGCTCAGTGGCCGATGTCAATCAGCCCTGAACCCGACATTTGCAGTGTGGGATTTGAACACTGATAAACGGATATAGAACCCAAGGACTTCTAAGTTCATAGTTAATTAGCAGGGTACCCGTCACTGACTGATTCCTAGATGTCTCACCTCAAATGAGTGTGTATTGGTAGAAAAGGGAATTCAGTGTAAATATTCAGTGTGCAGATATCACAGTAGGTGGAGCTGGTAACCTTGGCAATGTCATTCCATTCCACCAGCGAAGATTTCCAATCCGTGCTTGTTGTGCCTCTGAAGTGCTGCTTGGGAGTGAGGGTGATATTACGAAAGCCCTGCTGGGAAACAGATCGAGGGACATTTTGGGCCTACCACCAGAATGAAGATCACCGAAGTTCTTTGCTTGCCAACCGACCACCGCCAGGCACAAATATCCCTCTCCACATCACTTCTTCAATCCCCAACCTGCACCAACTCTACTCCCCAGACCTTTGCTTCTGGCAATTTCGATTCGATATTTCTCACAGCATTTCATTCAAGTTTTCCATCCATTGATCCATAGATCAGTCGTTTCAGTTTCACTTTTCAGCATCAGTTTCACACTGGGATATCAGTTTAGATTTGACATCGGAACTTGTGAATGGTGCGCGAAAAAGATCGTCAAAAACAATTTTCGGGGATATTTTTTTATTTTTAAGGTGGTCTAAGGTGGCTTAAGGGTCTTAAAAGGGTCTAAAGGTCTGATGGGTCAAAGGGATTGAAGTGGCATAAAGGGTGTCAGGTGTCTAAAGTGCTTTAAGGGTCTTAAAGGAGTCTTTATCCGTCCAAGGGAAAGAGCCTGAAGGGTCTAAATGGGTTTGGAGGGATATAAAGGTGAAAGAGAAAAAGGAGTCTAAATTGTCCAAAGGGTCTTGAAAGGGCTGAAGAAGGTGTATATGTCACAAAAGGGTTTAAATGGGTGTGAAGGGGTCGAAAGGGTGTCAAGGTCTAATGGGTCTCAACATTCTAGTGGAGTTTAAAGGGTGTAAAGGAGTAAATTAGTGTAAACTTCCTGGCTGGACTTACAGCGAAGGAACTGTTTGGCTGCTCAGGACAGAGAAATTGAAGGGGGGGGGGCGGGATGGCAAGAAGTCATAAGTCGAGTGACTGATTGAACTGCGGGTACCATCTTGTTTGTGCAGGACCTCCCTGCCTCCGAGTTGAGGGCCACACCTGCAGTGTGCAAAAGATGAAGCCACGGCCTTGCAGGGAATTTGATGGTGATTGTTGTTGCTCTTGTTGTTGTAATGTTCCACCTGCTGCCATACAACTTGATAAGTGCATGAAATTGGGTAGGTAGTTTCTAAATTTGTTATTTGGATCGACTGACACCTGGAGCAGGTGACATCCACTGGGGGATGTGGTCAAGTAAATGGGATTGTTTATTGGTCAAGTTAAATTGTCGTTAAGGTAGGCCTGTTTGTGTTTTTGGCAGACACTCTCTCCCCACCCTAGGACATCGGCGCAAGGAGACGAGAGAGAAATAATCTTGTCCATCAAAATTGTACATTTTTAAACTGTATGCAATTAAGGGGGAAGTACGGTAAGAATAGGTAAGTTATCTGCGGCTTGCTTCCCACAGCCCCTCCTGATTTATTTTGGTGAGATTAATTAGTTTACGGGTCCCCTCCCCGAATCCCTCATTTTTCACTAAAACATCATCTCCACAACGACCTGAGCAATACAGACCAAATTTGGTACAATACATCAGGACAGTGAGATCTCATGTGGTTGTGCTCCCATCTGGATACACACATTTAAGGGAGGTAAAATGGGAGGGGGGCTGCCCCAAATATTGCTGTTTCATTCAAAAATCTTCTCAGAAATGGACAACCGGATCCAGACCAAACTGGCCGTGCGGCATCGGGATCATGGCCAAACCTTAAGTTGTGCTTCCCTTGGCCGTGTCTCCCCTGGAAAGGGGCCCATGGCCTCCCTCCCCTAATCTCTCAGATTTTGAGATTCAAAATAAACATCAGTCCCCCAATGGAGCTTTTTTATCGAAGTAAATATATCCTCTTATGATATCTAATCTCACTATTGGAATTACTATTCCTATTGTCTGTTTCCTCCTTGATGTATGTCATATATTTTATTGTTTATACCCTGTGAACATGAGTAGATGTGCCTGTCTCAGTATGTCAATTTTAATTAAATTTTCATTTTTAGCTTACCTGGAGCAAATTGTTCAGGTGAGGTATTCGCATCGTGCAGTGTCCGTCAGTCAGACAATATGGAAACGCACAGATCTTCTTCTCCGAAACAACACACACAATACTGTTTGAACTTGACCACTTCATCAAAAAAAATTTTTTAAATAATAATAATAATCAAGGTCTAAGGGGGTCTGTCGGGGGTCAAAGTGTGTCCAGGTTTGATCCCCCAAAATAGGTATTTGCTTTCATCTCTGAAACGACACACACCATTTTAATAAAACTTGACCACAACCTTCATCACCCGTGATGTACCAAAGTTTGTCCACGGCATCAAAAGGAGGGTCTGAGGGGATTTTGGAAGCATGTGGCTTTGGGGTAAATTTCACAACCTTTCTCACTATCGTACACTGACATCTCCAGGACAATAAAAGTTAACAACAAGTAGAGAGAGGTACATTCAAAGTACACCGCCCCCATGCCAAATAAATAAATAACAAATCCAAATAAATAAATAACAAATAACAAATAAATAAATAACAAATAAATAACAAATAAACAACATTGTCGGGGCGTCGAAGGCGTCTCGCAATGCCACCGTGCAGCACATGGAGACGGAATTGCGAGGGAGCGGTGTACAATAATTGATTAATTGCGTAATTAAAGTTAATAAATAATAATCGTAAAATATTTAATTTCTTATTCATTTAGCTAATAGCATACCTAAACCATCACCGTTTCATCCCAATCTTTAATGTTCAGAAGATTAATTAATCGAAGAATTAAATAGTTAATCGATGAATTGATTAATCAATAAATCAAAAAATACCCGTAATAGCCAAATCACTCGTTCACCGTCGTGTCCAAATATCAGCTTCTGAGCTCAAAAGGTGCCTGCGATGTTGCCCAGATGAGAAACAAAACAAATAATGGATAAATAAATAGATAATAATTAAGTCATTCATCAATTGATTGCATAATCTAAAAATATAAAATTTCATTTAAAATAACATATGGAATTTGGGAGGAGTGGTGTCCAATGAGCTTGTTGCCCCATATAGGTTCAGAGAGGGGTATGTATGGCAGGCTTGCTTTTTGCTTGAGCAATGGAACCCGTACCTTGTACATTCAGAGAGAACATCTCAGGTCTGACTTGTTTTGCAAGGAGCCCTTCTTTGACTGTATCGGCTGATGTAGATGATGTTTGCGTCATAAATCAGGAGCAACCATGATATATATATATATTTTTTTCTTTGCTTCTTCTCTTGGAATTAACTGGAAGAAAAGTAAAGCTCTGGGTGCTGTACATGAATAGGTCTTGGCACCTTCACCACCTCTTTTAGAGCCTGGTGTTGGTTTAGCAGTTCGAGTGGTAGCTTGGGATCTGAGGGTCCTGAGTTCGAGCCCCGTTGGCCACTGAATTAACACCAGGGGGTTGACTCAGTTTGTCATCCTTCCGAGGTCGGCAAAATGAGTATCAGTATACTGGTAATAGGGGCACTGCATCGGTGGCATAGCCGCGTCCTGAACCAATGATGCAACCAGCAGCCAACAAGGCAGCACACGATGGGAACCACCTCTGAGAAAACCTAAAATGGAGAAGAGACGGTGTCTGTGTCACTGTGTCTCTGTCTCTGTGTCTCTCTGTCCTACCAGGATTACCTGGTTCGTTTACCTTTGTGTTCCCAGTGGGAGTGTGGGCAGGAAGTTGTAATTTGTTGAGGGTGTCAGCGATAATGAACCAAATCTTCTGGATGGACACCTTGGAGTCATTACATCCATCTCGTCATGCGAGCAAACAGGACACCTGGCTTAATTCTGTACGAGGCACCATTCCAACAGTTCATATAATCGGTTCGGGAATCGAACCCGGGCGAGACAGGTAAAAGGCAAGTGTGCCATCCCGTCTGACGAAATGACACCGAACACCTGTAAAATATATAAATAACCCTTGAGAACGACGCAAATAAAGAGGTGTACCTTCGCACACTCCTTAAAAGTAAGGCTCGGAGAGGGTAGACTTGGATCGAAGGGGATTTCGAAGATGTGGAGAGAGGTTTGGGGGCGGGAGTGGTGCAGATCATGGGGATGGGTGGGAATCTAGGGGAAAGGTAAAGGGTTGAGGTCACAGGAGGAATCCCATCGCTCCAAGAATGAGACAGCTGTCACGTGTTAAACACTCGTTCCCATCCCACTTGGCACGCATGAGACATGCCCGGTTGGTTGGCATGGCGAGAGTAATGACTAAACTGGGATGTTATATCAATGTGGACAATATCTCCTCATCACCGAGCTGTTATAACATATCCCGATATAACACGCACCTATAATGACGTAACCTTCACGAAGTTTCAGGTTTCTGTGCGATTTCCATGATGTCGGAGACAGCAGGTGCTGAATCAATGGCATCAGGTTGGAGTCCGGATAACCACCATCAGGACTATTTATTTTCTCAACCAAATGGAGAGAGGAGAGGAGAGGAGAGGAGAGGAGAGGAGAGGAGAGGAGAGGAGAGGAGAGGAGAGGAGAGGAGAGGAGAGAGGTTTGTGCTGATTGTGCTGATTGTGCTGAGCACCGTGGGAAGGTGAACTGACGTTTCGGGCGTGAAAACGTTTTCAAAGCGAGACTTTTGAACAAGTGCTCACAATGGAAACGTCGATGAACCTTCATTCCCATGACGGTGAGCACACCCCCATCGACATTCAGCCGAGAAAATCCTGATTTCCCCATCCATGAGAACGACTGTCGGCCTGATAAACACCATAGGTTTACTCTTCCATCGTGCTTGTTGCCCGAGGTCCAAGCCCATGAAAGGGAACCACACAATGATTTGGAACACGACGCGGTGCCATGCACAGGAGCCGATGGGGGTTCGTTGGTTCATCAGATATTTCTTTTTAAGACGAACAAGATGACACGGACAGAAAAGGGAAGAGTGCACGGTGGCCCCATTCCTCCACCCTCGCTGTCGTGGTCCCCTGCACCCTGCCTCCCCCGAGCACGCGTTGAGAGTGTGATCCGCTCGCTGTGAAATAGAAAAGGAAACTTTTACATTCGTGGGTCATTCCTGGAGAAGGCTCAGCTGATTTGGGAATCCTTATACGTCCACAGGACAGAATGGTCCAAAGGTAGAGAGTACGTCTACAGTACAGAATGGTCCAAAGGTAGAGAGTACGTCTACAGGACAGAATGGTCCAAAGGTAGAGAGCACATTTACAGGACAGAATGGTCCAAAGGTAGAGAGCACGTTTACAGGACAGAATGGTCCAAAGGTAGAGAGTACGTCTACAGGACAGAATGGTCCAAACGTAGAGTGTACGTCTACACGACATAATGGTCCAAAGGTAGAGAGCACGTCGACAGGACAGAATGGTCCAAAGGTAGAGAGTACGTCTACAGGACAGAATGGTCCAAAGGTAGAGAGCACGTTTACAGGACAGAATGGTCCAAAGGTAGAGAGCACG
>CM068957.1:322796-335456 GCA_035128595.1 Eptatretus atami | reverse complement strand
TTTCCAAGAATCAACAAACAACAAGGAAATCCAACCCAGGTGGAGGCATTTCACCCACCAATGCCTGCGTGAACATCCACCAACCAACCCAAGACCAAAGAAAATGCAAAAAAAAAACAACAAAATTGTTTTGTATTTTTTTTTTGTTTCTAATTTTTTGTTTTTTATTTTCTATTTATTTAATTTGATTTATATTTTTTTATTTCTTCCCTCAGGGGAGGGAGCTGGGCTTGGGTTAAAATACACACATCACCCACACAACCCCGTTAACAAGACCCCACCAACAGCACTCCATAAACAATCACCACATCAATACTCAAACTACCTAAAAGTCTTTATCAACATCCGTACCCCATCTCCTAACTCCAGGTACCTAATCCTAATTCTAATTTAAACATTATCTACTTTTTCTGCTGCCATAACCTTTCCAGGGAGACGTCCATGGTATGAACTACTCTCGAGTGAAGTCCCTACTTACTACCGTTAACTCTTCTCTTCTTTACTCGTAGGCTATTGCCCCTGGTCTCACATGTCTCCTCAATTGAATAATTTTTTCTGCACTTATTTTATCTATACTTCTTTCCATTATTGAAACATCTCTATCATATCTCCTCGTAACGCCTCCTTTCTAGTGATAAAGCCCTGTCTCCTTCAGCCGTCTCATAGCTGAGTCGAGCTAGGCCGGAATCAATCTAGTAACCTGTACTTGAACCTCTCGTGGCATCTTCCTTCCTGAGATGTGGTGACCAAAACTGACACAATAATTCTAGATGTTGACCACTGCACTAAATTCCTGTACATGTTAACACCACGTCCTTGATTTATAATTGATCCCCTCCTTATACAAAACCTAAAGACCGTATTGCTTTACTATAGCTGCCTGGCACTGTGCTGACTGCTTACCTCCTATATCTATTGCCAAACCCAGGATCGCTTCTCCTGTGTGACACACTCCCACTACCCTCACAGTCCTGTAATCTCCATTTTTCATTGTTCTTTCCCATCCCAACACTTCATTGCTAAGGTTAAATTCCATCTGCCAATCTTTTTTGCCAATCCAGTTCAGTATCAATACTCTCTGTATCGAATCACCATCCCCTCTGACATCGCATTACTCCAGTTTGTGTATCTGCAAATTTGGAAAAGCTTACTTCTTCACCTCATTATCCAAATCGTTGATGTACATATGATAGTAAGTGTCCGAGGACTAACCTGAGGTACTCCACTACGTCACATCCCCAGCAAGAACATCCCCCACTCACCAGCCACTCTTTGCTTCCTCCACTAAGCCATTTGTAATACAATTAGCTACCATAATCAGCCCACTCAACAATTCCTCATTTGGCGTAATAGTGTAAACGTGATAGTAGAAAAAATCGTGCAAAATTATGATACAGGCATCAAATTTGGCATTTCTGTTCTGCAGGGCTTCTGATCAAATCTGCCTGATTGGCCATTTGAAATCCCAATTTTGAATAAAAATAATAAATAAATACATAAATTTTGAAGTCAAGCTGGCTGAATTCTTGACGCGCAAGTAACATCCAAGACAGGAACCAAGGGGAGATGCAGTCATCATTGATGGCTCAGCACTTATCATGCCCTACCTCACGACATTCAAAGATTTTTGATTGACTATGCTAAAGAATAGGTCATCCCAAAGGTGGAATCCTATGTGCCAGGTACGAGAGGGGTGGAACGTAGTGTTTGATGTGTACAAGAAGTCAATAGTTGAAGTCCGAGGCCAAGGTCGAAAAGGGGCAGGAATCAGAAGAAGAGTGACAGAACAGTTTAAGAACCCAAGTAACTGGAGAAGCATTTCTTCGAGATGACAGCACATAGACTTGAGCGTTTCACTTCCTTGCGAAAAGTGTGTGAGCCACAGACGACAAGCAAGTCATTGTCACAAAAAGGAGAGAATGCCATTAGAACAGGAAGTCACTGGATGCTGTGTCTCATGTTGTCATGAAGAAGCTGACACTCGATATTTGTTACCACCAGGGATGCAACGACGGATGTAGCAAGCTCGTTAATCATTAAGGCTAATGACACGGAAAAAAAAAAAGGAAAAAAAAAGTGGTTTTTTATAGTCCATAGCAATCTCTGTACTGCATCCTTACAGACTAGGTCTTGAGACATTGTGATTGCCTTTGGCCAAGGAGCCAAGTTGCGATGGATTCCAGTCATGAGGTAGTTTCTGCAATAGGGGCGTGAGCAAGCTCGAGGGATCCCTACTTCCATGCGTTCACTGGATGTGATGCGTGTCTGCCTTCCGCGATTACAAGGGGAAGAAAACTGCATGACAGACTTGGAACGTCTTTGATGATGTTTTCTGGAAACATTCACCAGATCTAAGCCAGCATCCACATTGAGCGTGATCTTGACTTTTTTGAAGTTTTTTTTTTTTTCAAATTTTTAAAATTTGGATTTTTCAAATGGCCAATCAGGCAGGATTTGATTAGAATCCCCTGGAGAACAATGTCCAAAATTTGTGCTTGTATCATCATTTGCAGATCCTCTCAAACATTGCTGTTATCCTGCCACTATAAAAACCTCTGATATGTCCTTAATCGATGCTTCTTAAAAAGTCCAGATATACCGTGTCACTGCATTTCATCATCCACCCAATCAAGCAACACTGCTTCATAGAACTCCAAAAGAATTGTTAAACAGAAAGCTACTTGGGTAAGACACATGCTGACTACCTTTAATTATAGTTTTGTATTTGTTTAAATGGTTCCTCATTGGTCTTATTAATGTCTCCAAACTCCCCAACAACTGAAGTCAACTAACAGGTCTATAGTTTCCCAATTCCTTCTCTGGAATCGTTTCTTTAATAATGGTGTTACATTGCTACACTCCAAATTCCTCGGTACCTGTCCCTGACTCCAATAGTATTGAAAATATCGTTAACATGTCGCTTACCTGCTCAGCCACCTCCCTCAATATTATCGGTGCCATTATTCGGACTGGACCGACATTATCTTCTGCTTAGATTACCTCGCTGTTCCTTTACTTGCCTCCACTCAAACCTGGATTTCTGTAAAAGCCCTTCTCAGGTCTCGATGAACTCTCATCGCTATTGACAATTCTCCTGAACTGTTCTTGTGTAAAAGTTGAAAGAAAAATCTGTATAATAGCTGCGTCTCCTTTCATCACTAACCACTCTCCCGGTGCTATTCCTCAATGGCCCACATGGTTCGAACTGTTTTCTTTCGCCCCTGATATACTTAGAAAGCATTGTTATTATGTTTAATATTCTTAGCATGTCTTCTCTACTCTCTTTTGGCTTGCAAGTTATTTTATTCACTTGCCTCTGTTTACTCGATTAGTGATATTGTTGCAGCCAACAGTATGAGACCACCAGCTATTCAGGGGATCATCCCACGTTGTCCTCGGTAGAGCCGGACCTGGGGCACGCTCACAATTAAGTTCGTGGTACGGTGGGTTGTTTTACGAACCACGAACGCCACCCAGTAACCACGAGTTTTCAGTGTCCGCCGTCTAATTATCTTTAACCTAGAGGTCACGTGTTATCCTGAGGGGGACGTGCGCCTCGGCAAAAGCACCAAAGTTATTGCGATTAGCATTTTAATAGGGCGGCGATGCGTTTTTTAACCGTGGTGCGTGCCGAGATTTTTGGTCAAATCTGTGGGTATTACCTCCAGTCTACTCTCGTTTGACAATAGACTAGACCCAATGGAAGGAAGACAAACACGGACAGGATGGAAATCGACAAATAATTTATTAATAATCATAAATAATAAACAAGAACTTTTTTTATTTTCTGAGGTAAATAAAGAATGAAATTTCAAGCAAAATCAATCCAAAATGCCACGAAAGGGACAAAGAGCAGATGCCTTATCGAGGGTTGACTTCTTTAAGCTAAACGCACAAGGGTACCAGCAGATCATTCAGGGGAGGAGGGAAGAACGTCTCGCTCACCAGAAGTAGTCGTCCGTGACGTGAAAAATGTTCCTGAAATGCGTGCGTTGCGTGTCACGGTCCGTAACCAGCAACCAGCTTGCCGTGTCACTCTCTCGTGAGCAGCCTGAACGCAGCTCAACCGTCTGGAGGCAACCAAGATTCGTCCGCTTCCTCTCGCCTCAAGAACGTACCTCCCGTTCGTTTTATATCTCCGGGCCATCTCTGCAGGTGCGTCGCCAAAGCTCACGCCTCTCTGCGCTACGGTTACCATGAGACCGTGCGCTCTCAAAAAGCAGCGTCGGAGCTCGCGAAAGAACGGTGATGAGCAAAATGAGGTGGGCTTCAGAGCTCTGAAAGAAAATGTGTGTGAAGTGTCTGTCGTAAGAAAAACGGCTTCCCATAAGACGAGGGGATCTATTTTTACCCTTCTCAACGTATCACATTTAGATCCCACTAGACATGGGGATGGGGCTAATCTGAACATGCATTTAAGAAATAACTGTCTGGGATCTGGAGTGTGGACGCATTCATCCAGACCCGGATTCTAAAATCCCTAACAATATATATCTAACTCACAGTCCTCGTTATTTTTAACTAATAAACCTTCTGCTTCTCTTGATAGTTCCTTATTCTCACTGCTGCACCACCTGGTCTCTTATGTTTCTAGTTTTACACTCCATTGATGTACTTACTGCGACACTGTAACACATATTTGTCCTGAAGGTTTTCACATTTCTTCTGATGCTGATTGTCCTGTTGTTGAGTCTCCAAATTCTACTTCACCACTCTCTCCTCTACCCCAAAGTTTGCTTCCTGAAATCGATAGCCTTACCCTCCTATCCCTGAACTCCAAACCTTAACAGAATCTTTGACGCACACAATGTTATGGTCATTGCTCCGATAATGCTCCCAACTCCCCCTCATGCATATTGGGATCGTTCCTTAAAAGGAGGTCCACACTTGCACTCCCCTAACTCGTGGGCATTTATCTACAACTGGTTAAAAAGCAATCTGACTAAAAACAAGGGAATCTCATATTGCTCTTCTCCTTCCTGTTTGGACCCAAACTATCCTGCAGTTAAAATCCCAAACAATAAATTTCTTACCACTGCCGTTTTGAATTCTTCATGGTCGTCCTCCCTTTCCTCTCTTCCTCAACCCAGAGCCTGAAAAAACATCCTCCAGTATCTTATGTTTTACATCTCTAATACTCTACCACACAGATCCTCAAACAATTATTCTTCCTTATGTCACCTTTCTCTTGATCAATGCTGTCCTTTACCGTTGCTTCTCTGCGCTCATTCTCTCCTTCTATCAACAAACACGAACAGCTTGTACCTTCTAATCTGTCCTCCAGTTACTCTCCTTCCTTAAACATGTCTCACTCATGCCAACTAAACTCGTACTCCTCGCTATCACTTTGGTTCAAGCTCTTCATCTTATTATTTAAACTCCAGCATTGGTATGAATATGGAACTTCCTTCGGTCATTTAACTTTTCCTCTGAAAATTCTATTTTCCTGGCTGGCTTATCATCCCAATTACATCAATAGTTCACTTCTTTTATAGCTTCCCCACCCTCCGCTGACTAAAAAAAGCTGAATTCCTTCTCAATTCCCATGCATACTTGCTGCCTGCCTTTATTTTAACATACGGCCATCCATTCTGGAAACTCCCTTTGTCCCAAAATGATTCCACTGCTTCTTAAATGTAAAAACTTCCTCCTGACAACTTCTTTCCAAGCCATTGTTTGGCGTCTATTCCTTCCTCTGCCTCATTTTAATTTCTATATTGTTTCTATCTTGGGAGGTCAGAAAACATGACTCAAAAACCCTTTGCTTCACAGCCTTTCCATATCCTGTTCTATTTTTCAAAACCTCTGAGTAAACGTTCCCGAATCATTCGCAGCTCGCTGTACCCAACAAGCCTTCGTTCCTGCCGTGACCCGATACATATGTTTACCCTTCCTTCAATGTCTTAACTCCACTCCTTCAAACTACACAGATCTGTATTTACAATCCTTCCTGCAGAATGAAGAATCAAACATATTAATAATCTCATCACCCCAAAAAACTGTCTCCCATCAACTCATGTATGCAATTGATACTTGCTGCAATCTCCACCATCTGCTGCACCGCTGCACCTCTGCCACTGCCGCACACCGGCTGTAACTCCGCCATACCACACCCTGACACTCGCCACGCCGCACACTGCACCTCTGCCCCGCCCCCGGTTGCCCGTCACACTGCCCGCCCACGTTGCACCGTCACCCTTCCGCCCCCGTTGCAAAGCAATCTTCCGTACCACTGCACCCCATTGGCGCCGTCACACCCCCCTCCCCGTTGCACCGTCACCACAGCCCCGGCTGCACCATCCCCACCCCCTCCCCCGTTGCAACCGTCAACACTTCCATATATCCTGCAGCAACCTCACTCCACAACCGCTGTACTCGCAACTAACCACACCCACTGCACTCGCCACTGCCACACCCACTGCACCTCTGCCACCGCCACCCTTGCAAACTCCGTCACACTTGCGCCCGCCCCGTTGCAAGCGCACCGCACCTTCCCGCTCCCGTTGTTGCGTCACGACTGCCCTCCCCAGTTGCAACGTCACCACCGCCGACCCCCGTTGCACCGTCACCACACCCCCCCGTTGCACGTCACCAACCGCCATCGTTGCACGTCACACTGCCGGCTCCTGTTGCACCGGTACCACCGCGCCCCGGTTGCACCATCACCACCGCCCGCCCCGTACAGCATCACCACCCGCCGCCCCATTGAGACCGTCACAACACGCCGCCCCGGTTGCAACCATCCCCACCCTCCCCGTTGACCTCACAACCGCCCGCCCCGGTTGCACCATCACCACCGCGCCCCGTTGCGCGTCACCACTGCCCCCGTGGACCGTCACCACTGCCTGCCCCGTGCAACATCACACCGCAGCCCCCGTTGCACATACCACCGCCCGCCCGGTTGCACCATCCCCACCCCCCTCCCCGTTGCACTGTCACATTCCAATATCTAGCCGTAACCCAACTATTACGACAATTTTCTCACATTCTGCTACTTGTTGCAAATTGTCGATGGGTTCCTTCAACCGGTAATAACCCTTCCTCAAGTGGAGATTTCTCAACACTTCCTACAACAATAACAACCTCTGTTCCCCATTGTTGACGTTGGCCCAATTGAACAACTGTGACATTTTACGTATTCGCTCATCTTTCTCCTTTGCTCTCTATTTATAACTTTTTCCCCCCATAATTCGCCAAGGCTCCAACTGACTTACGACTAAACTTATCAAAGGTCTCACCTGTTTTTCAATAACCTAACTCATACCGATTAAAACTGTTATTGACACAACACGAAAAAAAGTAAGTCACAGACCTGACACAAATGTCGAGCAGAAATACACAAAAACGCTTTAGGACTGAAAAGTAAGCTTAGAGGGACGGAAGGAAGCTCCGCCACCAGTCGTCTTTGTGCGCCGATCTGAAGCCGGAAGTCCGAAGTGACGCAAACCCTACGGTAAATGATAGCATGGTTCAATCGAACAGAGATTAATGTTTTTTTCTCTGTAATTTCTCAAACAATACCGAATTTCAGGATTTAGATCTCAATAATGCACATATGAAGGTTCAAACACCCGTATTCAACAATATAAACGCATAGACAATGCAAATGGTTATCATGGTGGCCCAATCTGATGAATGAGTCAAGGTGAAAAGGTGGGGGAAAAAAAAACCCCAGACAATCTTCTGTTGTAGGGCATAAAATTCAGCAGAATAGAAACACAAATGTGGTGTTCACATAAAAAGGCCATTCACCTAGGCCCAATGGTGTTGCTGATAACATATTGTCTTATGAACAAAGAGGGTCCTTTATAATTTTCTACAACTTGAATCATATGCACTCAATTTAAGAGATATAAAATGTTCAAGTGAACTTTTATAATATCATAATTATTATCCAGTTCTTCATAACCTCATCTAAACTTCCCAATCAGCTGACTCAAAGATGAATATGTTCTGGGCAATGTATCGCATCTGGACTATCAGTGCTGTAATTGAACACTAAAATGCTCCGCTTAGTTTTACGACTGTTGTTGGAAAGCAAATAAACATGAGCTACGTGCCGAACATTTCCAGAGATATAGCTATACTAGACAGAGAACCATTAGTTTTAAATGAGAAGTCTTCTTCTGTCTTACGCCGGTTTTGAAAAGGTTATTTTTGGATGGGGTTTACACAACGGCTAATACACACAAGAAGGCTACGCACCAATGCAATGCTATCACATAGTTTCCCTGACTGTAGAGATATATACCCTGCCAAAAATTATGATGAGCATTATTCCTTCTCGATGGTACGGGTAAGCCAAAAATTTACTGGGTCTGGCTCTATGCTAACAGAGTTCTTGGCTGTAGTGGGGGAACCTGCTTGTAGTAGGACAACAATCTCTGGCAGCGCAACTTCACAAATCTAGGCTTTATGGGAGAATGGCAGATGGAAGCCACACTGAAGAAAAAGGCCACATGACATCATGCCTGGAGTTTACATAAAGAATGTGAAAGACTCTGAGAGATAAGACTAAAGATTCTGTGATCTTTTCGAGATGAAAATTGCACAACGATCGAATGTAATGTGTTCAATAGGATGTTTAGTTGACAACCTGGGTAAAACGGCGGTAAATACCATATTTATACGCCTTTAAAACCTCTTAACCTGATATAAATTGAATTTACACTTGAATACAGTAGCACATAAAATGTTTTTTGTCATTACTTCCAAGACCTAAGTTTTGCAAGTACTTCAATTTATAAGGTTCAATGTGGTGTGAAAAGCAGTGATGTTCTGTTGCTTCTGACTGTATCAATTGCACTGAACTTCTGGATTTATTTTTTGACAATCATTAAAATCATATTTATTAAAGCGTAGAAGGCCTATATAAATTGAACACTCCTGCTCTGTTATTCAATGCATGATTGAAAGTATCCTTCAATAACAACAGGGAAAATATCATGACATGTATCATAATTGACATTGACCAAACTACATAAATCAGTCCAAATTAGGTATTGTTTTTTTCATTTGGGGGTGGGGTAACATTGTCTGCTATACTGATCTTAATATCCAACATACAAAAAGAAATTTAGATTTTTGGATTTCTTAATAAAATTTCTAACCACCCATTATAATTATATTGTTCGCAGAACTTTTTATTACTTTCAACAGTAAATGAAAGACATATTACTTTTCTCAAGGCGGTATGATTTATCAACACAGGAAATAGACACTGATATAATAATGTGTCACCAATGACGTACCTTTCAACCTCGGGCATGTTTTGCACTTTTTGTTGAGAGCAAATGATCCCAGCAAAAGGTGAGACAAATTCAATGTTATTGGTTTGAACTGATATAAAAAAATGTTGTTAAGTTGAAGTAGGATGTCTTAAACCTGTACTGGCCATTTTGCATCAAAAGCTTATTAAGGGTAGCTATAAACAGGGTGATAGCACACAACAAGCTACCACCGATGCAATGCTATCACACTAGTTTCAACATCAGCGTTGTATTCCTTGCCAAAATCACTATGAGAATTATTCCCCCAATATGGTACCAACCAACCCTACTGCTCATGGACTATGTAGTTCTGTCAGAGTATTAGGCCCTGCCCCACGTTGTTGCGTTCACGTCCCTGACCAAGGTCCTTCTTGCCCGCGTTGCTCTGTTTGTCAGACGGCCAGCTTTAGGAAGAGTCTGGGTAGTTCCATATTCTTCTATTTCCTAATGATGGAGCTCACTGTGCTCTGGGAAACTTCCAACACTCTAGTAATTTTTTTATACCCGACCTCAGATCTAACGATTCCTTACATTTCAATCTCGGAGTTCTACGGACAGTTCCTTGGACTTCATGGTGGGAGTTTCTGCTCCGACATGGCACTGTCAACTGTGAGACCTCATATAGGAAGGTGGGTTTCTTTCTAAATCATATCCATTCATATGAATTGGCCACAGGTGGAGTCCAATCAAGTTGTGGAGACATCTCACGGACGATCAAAGAAACTGGATGCACATGAGCTTTATTTGGAATGTCATAGCAAAGGGTTGAATACTTATTGACACAAGACATTTCAACTTTTCATTTTTAATTAATCTGTAAAAATTTCTATAAAAAATGTTTTCACTTTGTCATTATGGGGTATTTTGTGTATATCAGTGACAAAAATTAAAATTTAATCCATTTTTAAAATTCAGGCGAACACAACAAAATGTGAAAAAAGTGGAGGGGTGTGAATACTTCTGAAGGCCTGTAATTCCATCATGTTATTAAGGTGTTTGGATATTTCCCCAAAATAAATGAGTCTGTACATGTGAAATGTTGGTTTTAATCTCTTGGTAAGGTCACCCTCTGATAATTGTCATTTACATACCGTAAATGCATATATTGCAGATTTCAGCATATCACCTTGACCTTTTCTCGTGACCCTGATCTCCCAAGTCATGAATCATTTGCATTGATCTCCAATCCCCAGGGATATCAATCGATATATGAAGTATATCCAACTTGGTGTAGCGGTTGCTGATATATACGGTTTGTCATTTTCGGTCAAAATTCCAGTGACCTCGACCTTTCCATGTGACCTTGACCAAATATGGTCACAACACATAATTTATTCGATTCCTGATCATTAGAACTATCAATCGACATACCAAACATGTTTAATTCGGAGTAGTAACTGCTGAGATATGTCGAATTCCAGATGTAGCCTAGTTTTTGGGTGCCCATCCTGGATTTGTGCTAATTAGGGGGTGTTAATGAAGTCAAATGTGTCTGCCCTGGATCATACTTCGAAGAGGGCATAGGAAAGGTCATCTAGGTCAAGTTTGGTGATTTCTTTCACAAGTGCACAAGCCTTCCCCTCTGGGGGTGAATTAGATTGCAGAGTTTGTTTCATGGAATAAGTTTTAACTAATTTTAAGACAACTAATTTTAACTGCATGAGTGAATTCATGTTATAACATTCCTTTGAAAACCAAGTACATGGTGGCATTAACAGTGAGAAAAACCTTGTGAAACTCGTGCTATTTTATCATTCCAATGACCCTTGTGTCTGCTGTCATAATAATATGGCTTTATTCAAACATACCAGCTCTGATCAGCAATTCGTGGCCTTTACATGAATATACCATTGAGTGACGATGACCAAAAGGTCGGATTTTTCTGAATAGGTTAACGTTTTAACCATACAATCAAGAGACTTGCAGGATAGCCTAGAGGTATATGCACTCGTCTTTGAATTGTCTACCCGAGGTTTGAATCCCGACCCAGCTATAAACTGTCACCCTGGTGTTTCGCACGTGAGGAGAGGTATCAATGTGTACGCCGTCCATCAGAAGGAAGCAAAGCCAGAGGTCCCATCTATCATCAATGGAGATTTCGGGGGACATTAGAGATCCCACGGTGTATTTCATAAAGAGTAGGTGAGGCATCCCCGGTACCCTGAACAGATTGCAAATTCCAGCCACAGTCGAACATCCGACCTGGCCAAATGATTCCAGAAAGGCTCGAGCCAGAATCGTTCCCCTAGAACGACCCGACAAGGTGGAATTAATTGTTGGCCATTAAAGAAAAAGAGGAAAAAGAAAGAAACAAACGAACCTTATTTGAGATTCACCCATGGATTTACTGCTCAACTCTCATACTTCTGAACAAGTCGCACACTAATGTACTCGGCAGACTAAAAGGAAATAGTGTTTGTAAAGTTAAAATGTGTCAATGTTAAAACTTTTCAAAATTTAAACTGTTAAGCATCAATGTTGTTTGACCTTGCAATAAATAACAATCCTCACTTATTTGATGACTGCTGAAGTTGCAAATCCAACAATGGATTATCAAGATTCAACCCTTATCCAAATCTTTAATTATTTACTCCCAACAAAGTGTGTCACCCAAAACTAATGCATAAGACAAAACTGGAACCTGCTTAGACTTAAGAATTCGTCAAAGCCATTAAGACTTAAGCTGAAAAGAAACCCTTATTTAGGATTTCTTTAAAAACGTGTAAAATCAAATGGTTTTACATCATCAATAATCCACTTTTGTTTTGTAAAAGCACTATCAGTAAAATCATCCCTAAACCGATAGGCTTTAATCATCTAACGACCGAGCTACCCATATCATGGAACATCCATGAAACACATTTCCCAGAAACTGATATAATTTATGGTTGTTACGTGGACAGACATGAAAACATTTGTGCATTTCATGGAACTCATACAATCAAGTGAAATATTTTAAGTCGTATGTTTCATATATGGGACGGTTGCATGAACATGACGTAGCCTGCATACAGGAATCACATACCATATAACTGTTATAAAAAGAAACGACTTTGTTCGTTGGTAAACAAATGCAATGATTGATTAAAGAGAAATTTAATGCAAAACTTCAAGATCGGATGATGACATTAAGGAGGGAAATAATGTTGAGGATTCTGTGTGGGTAGAGATTAGAGATTGCAAAAACAGTAAGATACTGGTAGGATGCTTTTATAAGGCTCCAGGTATGAAGGAAGAGGAGGAAGGAGGAGTACATGAAGTATTCAAAAGGGCATGTGGTAAGGGAAGAGTATTGATTATGGGGGATTTTAACTTGCCAGGGATAGACTGGGTCCAGGAACAGGGAAAGGGAAGAGCAGATGAGGATTTCCTAGATTTAGTCCAAGATTGC
>CM068957.1:293860-322786 GCA_035128595.1 Eptatretus atami | reverse complement strand
AGTTTGTAGATAAGCCCACGAGGGGGAGTGCAGTGTTCGATCTCCTTTTAAGGAACGATCCCAGTATGGTGGAGGAGGTGGAGGTAGAGGAGCATTTAGGAGCAAGGGACCAAAACATTGTGTGTGCAAAGACTCTGTTAAGGGTTAGAGTTCAGGATAGTATGGTAAGGCTATTAGATTTCAGAAAGGCAAACCTTGAGGGTAATGAGGAGAGAGTTGGGTGATGTAGATTGGGAGATTCTAACAACAGGACAATCACCATCAAAGAAATGGGAAACCTTTAAGGACCAAATGTGTAGAGTGCAGAGTAAGTACATTACAATGAGGTGTAAAACTAGAAGTAGAAAGAGAACAGGGTGGTTGAGTTGTGAGACAAGGAACGCTATTAAGGAGAAAGCAGAAAGGTATTTATTAGGTTACAGGCAAATTACCACCCGTCACTTTGTGATGGGGATACTACAGGGGGGGGGAGAAAAAGTGGGGAAGAGGGAGAGAGTGGTGGAGGAGAGAGAATATGGAGAGTGAAGAGGGGGAGGGGAAAGAAAAGGGAGGGAGGGGAAAAGAGAAAGGCAGGGAGGGAGCGAGGAGGGGTGGGAGATCAAGGAGGGGTGGGGAAGAGAAGACAAGTGTGAGGTTGAGATGAAGCGGAAGGGAGACAGGTGGTGGAGCTTTAATTACGATTTCAACACTGTCATCATTAAAATGCTTTCTGCATAGAATTAACAGTGCTGATGGAAAACACAAATAATGGTTCTGAAATGCATTTTCTCCTGTCATACGGCCCCAGACAAAAAGAACCACCAGACGCGTCCAGAGACAATACACCGCCCGGACGGCTATCAGAGACCAGAACAGCGCCTGGAGAAGGGATCTTGTAGACAAACATAAATGCTTTGGACGCGATCTGAAGATGACAAAAACAGACTGCCTTTTATCACGAGCAACGCGCAGTTTTGGTTAAGCCAATGATGTGCAGAAGGACAAAAACAACCACTAACCCCGGGATCCAGTCTCGGAGACAATACTCCTATCGACATAAACACCGCCAGGACACATCTGGAGACAAACACCATCCAGACGTAACACCATCCGAAATGTCCAGAGACAGAGACAGACAGAGATGGTTAGCAGCTGGCGCACAGCCAAAGAGAAGACCCTCGAGAATTTGTGTATGGGAGGCACGGTGGTTGGCAATCTATTTGGAGGAAGTTAGAGCAAAGGGATGGACAAGGAAGAACTAGAGAAGTGGGACGCGGAGGGGCTTGGCGGAGAAAGAAAGAGATGCACACAGAGAGAAAGGAGAGAGGAGCGAGAGGAAGAGCAGAGAGATGCACTCACGTGACGAGCCGATGAAGAGACGAGCAGGAGATGAGGCGCGAGTTGAAATATTTTTAGATAGAGACCAGAATGTGATAGAAAAGAACGGATCTCTCCAGATGAAGAAGAAGACGAAGTCGATTTTAACCAGAATTTCGACAACCGGAGAAGAGAGAGAGATATGAGATGAGACATGATCACAGCGAGTCAGCGACTGCAGAGACTAGTGTGGGCGCGTGTGAGAGATGCGAGAGCATAAAAATCTGTATGCGTTATCGAAAAAAAAAAACACAACTTACACACAAATAGCCGAAAGTGGTCTTAGGCCAAATATCCAACTCAATTTATACCAAAGATCTCACGCGAGCGTTGGAGTCAGTGCGCCGAAATTACCGAACTCGCAAAAAAGTATACCTTCTCTAACTTTGTCTCCATACTAGTAATGATAACATATCTTCTATACAGAAAGCCATTAATGTTTGAACCTCCACCAGTGCTGAGTGCCTTTATTCCGAAATATAATATCGAAGCGAGTAGCACTATGAAAAAATCAGACATATTACATGCGACGGTCATATGCATTCCCCACCAACACGCGAATCTCCTACAGTCTTTGTAAACAGTCGTGCATATAGAGTGTGGAATCGAGGTTGAGGAGAGAATTCATTCAAAACATGTTCCCTCGAGTTTCGTGCCCTCACATAATTCGACTCGAGGCAAAAAATTCTAACCCAAACAACACAGCAGGACGTGTAATACGAAGGCAAAATTAACCTAGACTCGGATATACTTACCCGAAATCATTAAAGATAGTTTCGTGAGATGTTATATATTTACACAAATTAACTCGACTCTATGAACACCATGTGGAGCTAATGGAATCAATTAAACTCCATCTCAAGCGGTGCAGGGGTTACAGATGTGCAGAGATAACGATGACCGTTAGGTATGGTGAAGAGCTATATTGCGCACCAGGTATTGTGAGTTTAGCTAAAGAGTCCCGTGTCGACGCATGTCTTGGCCCAAAGCTTACCGCCTCTCACGTGACATCCAGGTGTTGCGGTGTCAGGGCCATCCCTCTAGGCAGATATTTAGCTCTAAGTGACTCGCGATCACCTCGATCTACACTAAGTTCGTGTCTCTCTTCTATTTCTCTCCTGAGGAATACGGCGGGAATCAACGTAGCTGCAACGTTAACGGTAGTATCCACCCCCAGTCTCGTCTGTTTGTATTTTGGGAAGAGATGGGTCGGTCCATTGGTTCACTTTTGCCTTATATTGACCCTGGCTTGTCGCTCTCCATTCCTGCATTGCGAGACTCCCTCGCTGAGATGATCTTAGTTCTAGGTGTAAGTGTCAAGGATTCACCGAACATTGGCAGCAATACTAGTGTAAACATGACCCTCACCGCGCCACATCGTTCCATCCACCAATCTGCGAGCTTAGAACGCATGCCTCACGGAGTCCCCAATTATAGGCCAAGGTAACACCATATCTTATTTGTAGGATCTCTCGGTCAACAACTGCCATCGTTGGACAAAATAGGTCATTCAAGGCCAAAAAGCGATATTATTCTCGCCCCTGGAGCTAGACGTTGAGTACATGTCTGGGCAATGCACGTACCTGATATTGCCAAGGATCTCTGGTGTAGAATTTATATGGTACTACAGCTGGTACAAAGGAATGAAGATCTCCGGCACTCTAACGAGGAGTAGCGTGGTTAGTCGAGAGTAGCACAAAGTCTTGATCACCTCCATAAGAAGAAGAACAATAAATGAATTGGAGTTGTAGGCACGGTAATGGTTCCTGATGGACTGTTCAGTACTGTGTGCGGAGTCTCGTCACACGTGTGCTCAGAGATATGCCTTTCGGCGCGATAGCGATCTTCCGATTGTGTAGTCTCTCACGATGTGGAAATCGACGATAGGACTCCTCTGATGAGCCGGCCTGACCCAGTATCCATCTATCTTGCACCATTGTGAGCAAATCACCCAGCACCAATCAAGCCGCTTCTGATTAGTAGATCCACCGCTCTAGCTCTGCTGCAATTCGTTGCAACAGGAGAAAGTCAGGTGAAATCTCCGTCGCCGTGGCTGGCCAGCGATCACCGCATCACATCCCAAATTGCAGGCATCTCAATAACAAACATGATCAAACAGAGCCCAGGACCAGGCAGCATCCTATTAATATGATGTTTGCTCACTGTGGTGTCAGTATTGACACCTGAGTAGGTCTTTACTTTTGACCCTATGCCCGAGAGATCCGATAATCATCTGCGAGCTCGGTGAGCATGCGCGCCATCTCACTCAGATGTGTCCGGTGTCCCATCTCTCGATATGTGGCCCGAATAGAGGATATCTGACAAGGTCTCCGGCAAAGGATGGAGCGTGTCATGCGAGATGCTGGCGAAAGCAGTGCAAGTATGCGAGTTTTTCCCACCCTGATTCCAAGAATAGCGAAAATGCCACTCCCATAGAACAGACGTTTCATCTCATTTAAACTATACTGTCAGCGCCAGAATTCTAGTTCGGCATAACCAAGTGATGCTGAATAATTGTGGGGGTCGCTCCATTGGAAAGATCGTATCACAATCTTCTCGCTATCGAAACGTTCTCGAAGAAAGAAAATCTGAAATAAAGATACAGAGTATTCCAATTTCCAAGGTACCACCACAATCTCTCAGCGAATATATATAACCTGCAGTAAACTCAAGAGATATGCTCTGTGCCGTTCAGGATTATCTACTGATACGAGCCTCAGTCCTTTGAGTAGTGGTAACAAACTCCCTATTTCTCAAATATATCCATGGATTATTCTCCTATCTATTCGAGAGCATCCCTGTCCATATCCATCTAATCAATATGTCATCGGTTTCTTATATGAGTGATTCTAGGGTTCAGAACTACTTAGTGTTCTGCAAGCCTTCAGCATATGGACAATCCGAAAACTCTTCGGACCCTTTGTCGTTCATGCGTGCGTGTGCAGAGACACTCGAAGAAGACACAATGGCATATGGAAAAGCTTTGTACAATGTGACATTGAACCAAGCGTCAGTTTAGTGTAAACCTAACAAATGACTCCATCGTGACGTGTCATTTAGTTTGTCGACTCACTGAAGTTATATATTCAGGCGACTGGGTAAACCTATTCAATAAGTTGACGTCACAACGTGCAGAAGACCATTTGGCCAACCAGTTACAATGTGCGATACTCGCCGCACTTGAAGCTAAGAGCGCGATACTTGCAACTCCTTGGCTGAGTATTCGTGTTAGACCCAAAATCAATACCTCTGGCTGTATCACTTGCCACCACCTTCCCTTCTTCAACCAAGAGAGGACTCAACCTCGGTCTAAGTCATACCTCGTCCCACCAGAGCCTCACTCGTGATACACTCTAAGCTACTCTAGTGGGTTATTCTCATTCGCCATGTGCTCTCTGAGAAGTCGAGATGCGACAGAATCATGTCAGTGACATGATAACAACAAACGAAAGTATAGACACTCAGAATACTATCCTCCATGGAGATTCTGTAGTGAGATCATGGTCAGCATGCCCGCATAGCTCTATTTGCATCACCAGCAACCTGAGAGCTCGTTACATGCCATTTTTTACACCCGATTATATGGTATTGACACCAGCTTCACAGTCCATCGCTGTTGTCCAGACAATAACGACTAATCAACAGAACAGACACACAGGGCTGAAATTTCAAACCTCCCTCCCACCTTCCGGGGTGGCCAGATGGACCACAGTTGTAATTAAAAGAGAAAGCTACTCAGTAGCAAACTCACCTAGATCTGCACTACAATGTATCTCCGGTATTTCTTCACGCTCGTATACGCAAACTGAGTGTAAACAATCCATCCTCATAGATACCACAACCCATTCTGAGTTGTTAACATTAAATTAGTTAAAACTCTGTATGCTCTCAGCGGACCATTCTGAGACATTACCTCTAGGCTCCGGTGACGGTTCCCGGTGCACGTCAGCTCAAGAGGGTCCCCACCCTCTGCTCTAACGGTCAGGGTTAGCGGACCGATGCACATGTAGCTGCGATTCCGTTGTGGACAATGAAGTGACACGAGACAAAGACTGGTGAGCAAAATTGGCGCACCATAAGTACATTACGTTTCGAGGGACGAGAATCACTTGACCACAGGTGATGTTCTACCCCCCTCACAGATTCCCTCTCGCGCGAGAGCAATAGCCTCCTTGTCCACCTCATAAGTTAGCACGTGTACTCAATATGCTGATGCGTCATCGTGAGCTATCCCTGTCTGAGACAGCAGTCTGCCCATTCTGAGACAACCTCGTATACAGCACCTAGAGACACTCATGCTGTATACTGCGTTCTCATAGGACGGTGGTATTCCAGTGATCGCCAGTGTGAGAGTGAGACAAAATGTCTCGCGAAGCCTTGTCGTACAGTGAGTTTCCAGGATAGACATCCACCGCAAACATCAAGGGCAGGTGGTCTTGAAGGCACTCCACAACTCTTCAGGATCTCCAAAGCACTCAGGACTCCCCCGCCCGGTGGCCGGTGCGCGCCACGCGTCTCACGAAATAATCCTCTCAGAGCTTGCGATGCTATCACAAACTCCTCACCCTACGCTATAACTACTAGCTCCTCCAAACTATGATTTGTAACTTTGAGCATTCGGAGACTCCCAGAGGTAATATTAAAAATTAAACGTGCTGTTACACAGGGATCATTCGGAGGATGTCAGAAGCAACAGGATTTCCCGGGATTCCAGTAAGTCCTATTTCCTGCATTTTTAAAGAACCTTTGTGGAGAAGTTCCAATGCATAAATTAAGTTTACAAACCAACCAGTATATGTAGTGTGTAAGGTTTGTAAAACGTTCTAAATCGTGAGAGAGTGCTGTTCGTGAGGACTTAACCAGTAAAACTATTGCCAGAGTTATCGATAGCTGAGTAACCATTCTCAGCTTAGTATCTCTATAAAGTCCTCTCTCACTTCGCAGACTTCACAAGCGAGCAGAAGCTATTGCATCGATTATTCTCTCCCAAACAGAAGCGCCTTGCGTGACTCATGGCTCACTCCGAGAAGCGTAGTGACCACATACCATGCATAGTTCCTACAGGCTTTTCTGGCGATCATCTCGCTCTCAGTCGACTCATTCACTAGTGTACCATGACATCTCGAGTGTCACCGATTTATCATCCATTCTTGGCTCTACTCCTGCAATAGTTTCAGCAGGGCGTTCAAGATACCTAAGTTTCATTCCAATTGTGAGGTCTGTTTGTAGCGTTTAAAACCATTAATAGGGCCAGGTCCCAACCTCCAAGTAACCATGATCCTGTCTCTGGTGCACTCAAAGTTCAAGGGATGACATTCGTAAAGATAGCTAATTTCACGATCGACACTCCAGACCCCATTGTGACTTCGTGAAGAGTTAGGCGAGCTACACTAACACCACAATTACTCGTCGTCCAAAGAATAAAATTAAACACAATTCGCTCTCAGTTTCGCAGTCCGATGCATTGCTAAATGCTACAACCAAGACTAGAGGCAGTACTGTATCTTGCGGGCTGGTGCCAGCGGCACAGCAGTGCCTCAGCGCATGATGCTACTTCACCCAGCCTGCTTGCTACATTACTAAAGGAATAAGAAGGTTTACCAAACTGTCTGCTTTTGTCCACCCTCTCCACTCAAGAGACACCGTCGAGCGGCTTAGAACATTAGTATACATTGGCATCTCCTTCACGGTCTACCTGTGAATTTCATTTATTCATTTTCGCAGGTGAGATCATAACATCGCAATCACAGCAATCGATAGCTATACCGCCGCGGTATATAAACTCACAGATGGACTCCAGGTGAAAACGACACAATCAGGAGTGATGCAAATTCACTGAAAGCTCTAGCAAATATTAAACATCAACTGTTTCTGAAATCTCTCACCCTCAGTAACCTAGTATGACGACGTGTTATCCATTGTGAAGTAACGACGTACATCTTATTATGGAGCACTAGGCCTACAAGTTGTCAACGTTCGCTAGATCGGCATTGTTAACCATCAGAACGACCAGTGTGCCACTAGATGAGGTTGTGATAATCGCCACCTCTACCTGATCACGCGTGTTAGTTCTCTATATTCGACTCCGCTCAATCCGTTTCATTTTACTCGTACTATCTCTGGCACGATGCGTTACATGACGCACACTCAATAGCGTGTATGTCCAAAACGCTTTACTCTCTGTGTAGCCTATCATTGTTGATCTACCGCAGAGATACGAGGTGAGCATAGTCACAAATTTTCTCTCTCCTACCGGCTGTGACGTGCTGTTTGTTCACAACTTGTTTTAGCTTTTATGAAGACCCGTCTCTGTACTACCACCCATTGGAGGCGAACGTCTCACAGATGGAAATAATGTGTGTACCGAAGAATCAGATTGGTTTCAACAACTGACGATGTGTATTATGTACTGGCTTATAGAAAAGTGTTTTGTTTGACGTATTACATATCTCTCGTGTTATTGTGACAAGTACATGAGGCATACTATAATTGTGATAACAACCAGCAGCGAGATAGCGTATATACAGTATGATGCTCCTCTCAGAACATCACATATTCTTAAATCATCTCATCATCATATGGGAAAGGGGGACCTGCTATAAGAACACAACACTAAGATTTAGTCTCTCTGTTGTCATATGGAATTGACAACAATCTGCAAAATACCAATGTTACACCTCGAGACCAGAATAGTTATATCGTGGCAAGTCCGCTGGTTGAATGTGACAAGACAAGACGCACAGAATACTTCAGACCGGACTATAAACTTCCGTCTCGAGTTTTCTCCCTCGAGGCACCTGAATGAGGAGTTGGAACTGCTGGGATTTCAGGTTTCCTGGGGTCAAAAGATGTGGTGATCCGGGTCCTGGGAGCCGATTTTCGATGTCGATTACTATATGACCTTCCGCCAGAGTGCACGCGCGAGGAGTGTTGATAATGAACTTCATGATACGCCGAAGTAACACCTTGTGCGAGAGTGGTAGGAATGAAAGTCGCGAATGTCCATTCAGACTTCTCCTCACGGAGTGTAGCCAGGCGGTATTGCCGACCTATGAAAAATGTGTGGATCTGAGTACTATAGCGCTTGTGCCGAGCGAGCGAGTGCAGGGAATCTAGGACGCTCTGACCAGGGATCTGAGACGCGAGACTTAAACTTCCTTCTCCAGGTCTCTTCGAGAATCCTTGGCTATTGCTGATCAGACCTCAGTGTCCAATAGCAGTGATGAGAGAGAACAGATGAGATTTTGGTTACCTGTATGGTCGTAGTGTCAGCTGTGACTTGTATGAACATGTGGCTCGTTTTTTTTCCCTTTTATTTTGGGGGCTTGAAATTTTCCCCTATGCGTGGTCTAACTTGATAAGCCAGTATCCTCACCTTGCTCTAGAGGAGCAAACGTAGACCATGAGAAGACTCGAGAATGGATACCAACGGCGTGTTCATATTCTTGCCGTGGTACGCACTCAGTTTGATGTCTCGTGGTATAATTGGTCTAGACCAGCCAGAGGATGAGCATCCTCAAAAAGATATGTTGTAACTGAGGGTGCGGGTAGGGTTACTCGAGAGCGTATTAGGGTTATATGGCTCAAATCGAGAGATTGCCGCAGTTACTCTCGCCGATGGCATAAGTTCTTGGCATACGCCGTCCCCTGGCGCTCTCTCTAGCATATTCACACGGATGCGGAAGACACACGTTGATTCCCTCTGTTAAGTTACTCATAAGTGCAATAAATCCGACGGTCAAAGGATGGACGCCGCAACACATGCTCTGGTAATGGTGTCTATGCCCATATCCCCTGAAAATACACTGCGATATCCTAATTCCTATATCTCCTCTCAATTAGTGAAACGATAGACGCGATAGGTAATGAAAACCTACCAATCTAGCCCAATAGTAGCATATAGCCTTATGCCCACCTATGATGTAGGCGTGACTTTAACCTATGTAGTGACACGGCTATATACCAATACAGACAAACAGGTTGAGTTGCACGAGACGTGCATTGATGACGTCTTGGTACGCTGGGCACATACCTACGACCCACATAGACTTACCCACATGATGGAACGTGTTTCTCAACTTGAATCCGATAACATCTACGGCGAATATACAATTGGACCGTTTGTGGGCAGGTGCGTTTACGCGGGTAAAATCCTCGGGTATTATTACAAATATGGTCTTCATACAAGTATGGAACCCAGGTCAAGTTTATAAGACTCTCCCATTGATGAGTAGATGTCAATGTCGTGCGTGTATGTTAGTTTAGATGTCGTGCGATTTTTAGTTGATGTAGTAAGTGGAGTAGATAATATGGTCCTATTTAGTAGTACGTTCGTTCCATTTGCGAGGTATTAGTAAAGAACTCCACTTTTAAAAAATTTCGAGTTGTCCTGATCCGGGAGTGAGCCGTGGGGATCTGGAGATCTTCGAGAGCCGAAAGTAGTAGTGGTGCAATAAGATGCGAATCTCTCCTTCGTCCGCGCTGCCTCAGCACAATATAGGAGAACTACTTCTGCCCATGTTCGATTGTACTCCCTTTTTCGGTGCCTAATTCTTATTCTTCTTATACTCAATTCCCACTTGATGAACGTTTTTTTTTGTTTCATTTTTACCTAAAGATATCTCCAAACGACTTCTGGAACACAATTGCACTTTTATTTGTGAGACTAGTAAAATGAAACACTCAGCAACGCTGTGCTCGATAATAATCTTATAGATATAAGTCATTGATACCAAAACGTACTGGCCCGAATTTATAGCTACCTAGTTTTCAGGTCCAGTCGAGACCAAATATGGCCAATCTCCGATATTCAAATCTTTTTTATTGCATTTAGCGTATTCCAGTTAGGCGCTCATGCGTCGGACGATTACGTGAGGTTTATTCTCGGATATTATCTCATTCGGCATAGCCAACATTCACTATTTAATAAATTGTCCTTGTACACTCGACCTCTCAATTGTGTTTGTACGGGCTGCGCTCCGTGCTTCGGCAAGTTGAAACTCAGTATTCACACAATGTGCCTGAACCGAGAAAGTTAAAATCGTTTTTTTTTGATTTTGATATTATTTTCTCTACTATAGTGACTATTTTCTCTAGTTACATATTCTGTGTTCTGTTACTCAGAACAGGACATGATCTAGGTGATTTCCAGACAGGACCAAGCGGACACAGTGGCGACCAGAAGTCACGGACAGACAGGACAGACAGGGACAGACAAGGACTAAACACAACACAGCGAGCAGGAAGGAGAGGCGTTTCTCAAAGTGACCCAATGACACATACACCTCCTCTAGGCACTCCCAAAGCTCGTTTGGATCCCTGTAGTGAGAAGAGAGGTTGTAACTGCATTGGTTACTCCTTTGGAACAATGCTCTTCGCGAACTAGCAGCTGCCGTCATGGCTCCGAGAACATCGGCTGGTGAAATAGTCATGCTCGCTAGAGTGAATGATTGCTAGTGAAGGATAGTAGCTTGATTTGTTGCCGCTCGCTCTCCGGATGTGCTCTCCAACCATTAGGCGTGGTGCGAAGATAATCAATAGCTGTTAAATTGGCTTCGCACTCACCGTTAACCCATCGTATCCTCGCAACTTCAGGTCCCCTTTGCTCGCTCCATCTCTGTCACGATCTTCTCTCTTCCCGACCCAATACATCAGTGGAACGCTCAAATGATACTGGTTGTGGTCGCTGATCAGACTCGATGAGGTCATGTTTGACCATATCGAGGAACCAGGATATATTCGGATTCTCATGTGATCTGCTCCGTCAGGCTCCTCATTAGCACGCTCTCTCTCCTATTTTCGTACTCGGGATATCATAGATAGGACATGGACATGTATCTATCATTCAGCTATCTCGGCACAGTCTTCTACAATAACAAAATGACGGGTGTAGTCCATCATCACTTTATTAAAGACAACTCTCTAGTGTCTCGGATCGTGTGAGGCATTATCACCCACAATTCCCCTAGTATCTCAGACAACAGACAATCATTCCTATGGTCCATTATCTATCGTCACATACTACCTGTCTAAAAGGGCTTGATCACACCAACAGGCAGATTCAGCTAATATTCTCTAGATCCCCATCCACATATTTTGTGATCGTGACTATGCATAGAGCGCTACAAACTACAGTGCACTCGCAGTAACCGACATAGAGGTTCTAGAGATCGACGATTAAAGAGACGTGATGAGAGAGCATACTATTGACCTTCCTCTCATCCCTTCCCAAGAGGTATCGGTTCAGTCGCGTCTCCTCATCACATAAGTCTGACATATTAGCGACGACATAGAACACATTATCGTGTAAGACTCCCCTCTGAAGAGCATGATGCAGGTAATATTCGAGAGACTGGTTACGCTCTCTCCGCTCGTGGTCTGTCGGAAATCTCAGTCTCGTTGCTGATGAATACTACTCGCTCTGTTTCGACAGCAGTATACCAGAGCTCCAGCTACATCGCGTCTTCCACTACCCTCATTCACCGCCGCCATTAGTCCGCTACCTCCTGCTTCACTCACTATATATATATCTCATACGGCAGCATCTTCGAGTACATACTCATAACAGTCTACTCAAGTCGCTCTCTCACGCATCTAACTCCCAGTCTGAGAGTAGGCGCGATGATGGCGGCGGTCCACCGCCTCGTGACAACCATACCTGGACGACGTGGGAGCGAGAGCATCTGTGGTCATGCATGTACTCTGACTGTGTAACTTAGTTGGTGGCATGGATAAGATCCATCTCGGGTGGTCAACGATCGCATACGTGCCTACAACTGTCCTACGGAAATGAGTCGAGGTGGGAGGCCATGCTCCAGCACCAGGCGTTAATATCCAGGCAAAAAATCTCTGCTAGCGTCCATACTCACATGTGTGGAGGCTAATGAGTCAATCGTCCAGCCGCGTGATTTACTGCAAACTCCTCATGTCAATAGACTGTGAGGACCAATATATTCATGTCCCAGAGAGATGCGACACATGAACACAAAGGAGGATTACATATCCTTACAACGTTTTTAAAGCCACCATACTACGGACGGTATGGCCAGTGTTTTTCAGCATGCTTCTTAACGTATACAAACGTACCCAATAACGTATTCGACGTGTGGCAGCGTTCTCAGACAAAATTTTTCATAAATCGGCATACGGCTGGCTAAATGGTCAAATGTGACAGCGCTTTAGATAGGACATTCCAGCAACCACCCGAAAGGGCCTGCCTCAAGGTTACCCCGAGGGACGCCCGGGGGTTTTTCCTGCGTGAACGACACCTCAGCACCACTCTGACCACTCTCCCGCAATTCTGACCCGGGAATGTAACCCCGTGGTTTTCCCTCCTATCAATCAAGATTGGGGTCCCAAAGGGCTTTTCCCGAATCCCGTTCACCCGGTGAGCTGCCCTGCGAAGGGAAGCTGCACAGGAGCTACTCCCACGGGAGTGTGTTTTCAAATTTTTTAATACTTCAACAATGTTTGTGGAATGAAGGGTTTTACGGTGGGCCGAAGTGCAAATCCTGCCACCCAACCTCCTAATCAGAAGGTAACCAAACTGCAGGAAGGACGTCCGGGCAACACAGTTGGGCACTAGATATGGATGGCCGATGCTCACAAGGAGCTCCCTGCCCTTTGGGTGAGCTCAGGTGACGGCAGCACGAACCACTCACTGAAGGTTGACATAGCACGAACCACTTTCTTCAGGGTGATGGATCACGAACCACGTTGCTCAGGTGATGGAGCACAAACCACTCGCTCATTGTGATGGAGCACCAAACCACTATGATTCAGGGTGACAGAGCACGAACCACTCGTTCAGGTTGACTTAGGCCTAAGTCACATTTGCTCAACGGCGAAGGGGGATAACGCGGGGGCCGTACGGGCCCTCTGAATTGACAGAAATGTGCGGCGGCCACAGGAGTTTCTGCGGTGGCCTCAGGGTGGCCCTACGCCGTTTGGCTATTTTTACAGGCCGCAAGGTCGCCGTGGAATATAAACGCGGAGTTATAACTTTTTTTCATTTCTACGTCGCGCGTAGCAATTCGACAAAAGCCGAAAAAAAACAACTGGTCAAAAAATAAAAATTAAAAAAAGAACCCCACTTGTTACCATCCGTCTTGGCCGCACTTCGCCTAAAGGCCCCCTGCGAGCGGCCTTGCGTCGCCCTTGTGGGCACTTGCGTCTGCCTTTGGAAAATTATATGGCCGCCGCAGGAACGCCCTAAGGTCACGTTGCGACATGTCACTGATCCTAGGCTAGCGGTAACGCAAAGGCTCACCCTCCCGTCCGATCGGATATCACTCTCCGGTATATACCGAGCATATTCAATAAATACGCCGTTGCGGCGTCTCATCTCTCGAAAAATAAAATATGGACTGTCTACATTGTGTGACCGTGGGAATACTGCGGCCGCCGTATAATTTGCTATTGGTGGCCGTTACACCGATCTTTTATGAATGACCCCACGGCGGCCGTGGCAAACGTGACTTAGGCCTTAGCACGAACCACTCGTTCAGTGTGACAGAGCACGAAACCACTCATCTGAATGGATGTGGCGCTGGCAAAAGGGCATCTGCAGTGATAACATTCGCTCAGAATGGACGTATCACGAAGTACCCACTATTCAAACAATGGTGCTCGGCAAGTGGCTTAAAGCTGTTGCCTGCTCGGCAAGTGGCTTAAGCTGTTGCCTGCTCGTCTGTGCACGTGTCACGGGTCATCGGTTCAGAGGGCCGCACAAAGCTTATAATTTTTTAAAAGTCCTTTTTCCCAGATTTGCTTGATTCTGTAGGACACACTCGCAAACCTCTGACAAAATAGGATATAGGCAGTACCTTCGAGGGAAGGGGGAGGTTTGAGTGATGCATTAAATCATGATCGCTCAATGAAGCTTTTCATTTTGTATTTTCCCAAATTTTTTGTTCAACTCATATATTCTCCAAACAGGTAGAAAAATAATATTTAATGCTTTGAAATTTCACATTTTCTTGGTATGATGGAAAGGGAACATAGCCTTGCTTGCTTGTAATAGATATGCTTAGTTATAAGACTCGTTATTTGCTGTAAAATACAGATTTCACAACAATTTCGACAATTTAGTCCGAGATATCCGATCCTCAAACCAAATAATATTTCATGCATACTTTAATTAAGCCGTGAGAGAAGTATTCATGGAAAATCGAATCATATAATTGCATTCATTGCATTTTTTTATTCAATGGGGTGTTTTTAATTAACGAAAACATCCAATTTTCAACTCATGCACTTCCTTTGGTGCTTTCTCAGTTGGCATGCAAAGGTTTCAGGCTGATAGGTTTTCATGGTTTTGGGGTTATGAAGGAAACACACTGACACACACACACACACACACACACACACACACACACACACACATTTTATGAGTATAGATAAAATACAGGACTGGGAGTTAGATTTATAATACTGATTGCGAAGTAAAGCAGCAGCAAGTTTTTAGAAAATAACTATCGAAGCTAAAAGAGAGCGTGAGAAGACTGGCTAAGATATTAAACATAATAACAAGGCTTTCTTTAAGTATATCAGGGGAAAAGAACAGGTTGGACCAGTGTGGGCCCATTGAGGAATAGCATCGGCAGAGTTTTTCATCAGGTGATGAAAGTGAGATGGCAGGCTTATTAAAGAGGTATTTTTCTTCAACTTTTACACAAGAACAGTCAGGAGAATTGTCAATAGCTGAGAGTATCGATCAAAGAGGTGAGAAAGGGCTTTTACAGAAGATCCAGGTTGGAGTGGAGGAAGTAAAGGAACAGCTCGGGCAAATCTAAGAGAAGATAAGGCTGGGTCCAGATATATGAACCGAGAGCATTGATGGAGATGGCTGAGCAGGTAAGCGAGATGTTAACGGATATTTTCAATAGTTCCCTGGAGTCAGGACAGGTACCGGAGGATTGGAGAGGAGCAAATGTAACACCATTATTTAAGAAAGGATCCAGAGAATAATTGGGAAACTAGAGACCTGTTAGTTTGACTCAGTTTTGGGGAAGGTGTTGGAGACATTAATTAAGGACCGGATGAGGAACCATTTAAAGAAATACAAACGAATAAAGGTAGTCAGCATGAGTTTACCAAAGGTAGTTCTGTTTAACAAATCTTTTAGAGTTATATGAAGCAGTGTCTATGGTGGCGTGGATGAGGGAAAGGCAGTGGATATAGTATATCTAGACTTTAAGAAGGCATTCGATAAGGTACCACATCGGAAGTTGTTCACCAAAGTGAGAGCTTGTGGAGTGGCTGGGCAGGTAGCTCATTGGATTGCAAACTGGCTTAGTGGTAGGAAGCAAAGAGTGGCTGTGAGTGGGAGGATGTATGTGGCGGGGTACCTCAGGGATCAGTCCTCAGACCATTACTATTCATTATTTACATCAATGATTTGGATAATGGGGTAAAGAGTAAGCTTTCCAAATTTGCAGATGACACAAATATTGGGGGTGAGGTGGATATCAGAGGGGGTGGTGATCAGATGTAGGAAAGTATTGACAGTTGCACAGATTGGGCAAAAGATTGGCAGATGTAATTTAACCTGAGCAAGTGTAAGGTGTTGGGGATGGGAAAGAACAATGAAAATGGAGATTACAGGATGTGAGGGGTAATTTTGGAGCGTGTCACACAGGAGAAGGATCTGGGGGTGGTAATAGATACAGGAGGCAAGCAGGCAGCACAGTGCCAGGCAGCTGTAGGTAGAACAAATAGGGTTTAGGCTGTACAAGGAGGGGGATCAACTATAAATGAAAAGAGGTGGTGTTAACATTGTACAGGAATTTAGTGAGTGCCACATCCAGAATGTTTTGTGCAGTTTTGGTCACCACAATTCAGGAAGGATATCGATGCCATCGAGAGGGTTCAGCGCAGGGCTCCGAGATTGATTCCGGGCCTAGCTAGATTTAGCTATGAGGAGTGGCTGAAGGAGACAGGCCTTTATACATGAGAAAGGAGGTGGTTACGAGGAGGTATGATGGAGATGTTTAAGATAATGAAAGGTGTCGATAAAATAAGTGCAGATGAATGATTCAACAGAGTAGACAGTGACAGGACCAGGGGCCATAGCCTGAGAGTGAAGAAGAAGAGAGTTAAGACGGTAGTAAGGGAGGGGACTTTTACTCAGAGAGTAGTTAATGCATGGAATGGTCTCCCGGGAAAGGTATTGGCAGCAGAAAAAGTTGATAAGTTTAAATTAGAATTAGACAGGTACCTGGAAGTTATGGAGATGGAGGGGTAAGGAGATGTTGATAGGACTTTTCGGTAGTTTGAGTATTGATGGGTGATTGTGTACGGAGTGCTGTTGGTGGGGGTCTTGTCAAGGGGGGTTGTGTGGTTGATGTTGTATGTTTTTAACCAAGCCCGTGACCCCTCCCCTGAGGGGAAGAAGAAAATATATATAAAGAAAAAAACTTTAAATCAATAAATAAATAAAACCCCACAAAAACACTGTTTTAATTTTTTTTTTAAAAATGTGCGTTTTGTTCTTTGGATCTTGTGTTGATAAATTAGTATGGTGTTGATGTCGTGCAGGCAGGATGGGCTGAATGGCCTTCACCTGTGTCTGATTTCTTGTATTTCCTTGTATATTTCTTTGTATGATCTAATATTAAAAAAACCCATTAAAACAGCAAATGAATCTTAAGTTGATGTCCCAGGGAGGCCGCTGTGCCTTGCATTTGCTCGTGTCTGATTGGCTTTAAAAGAGCAGGTGACGTATCCTGGTCAAAATTTCACAAGGATTGTATCTGGCTAGTAAAGCTTAATTTTTTTTTATGTTAGCTTCCTGTTAATCAATTAAACATGAATGCATATGCATGCACTTGAAATGTCTGTTCATGCTAAGTTAAGCTATACACTTCCACGGATATTCTGATTCCATCAGATAAGTGTGCAGGGCCTTTGCAGAACAGTCCCTGCGTATCCAAAACACTTTTCTCTAATCCGTTACATTCCACGATGGAATTTTGATATTTTAGTCGTGAAACGACACTGAAAGTTTGTTTGGTGTTTTGAGGCCGTGGTATGTGGGAACATCGCACAGCATTGCTCATTCTCGTGCGGACACTGGAAGTGTAATCCTTCTCACAAGGAAAATCCCCTAAACAATGGATGATTTTATCAGTCTGACATGTAATTCATGCATCTTTCTAGAAACATTTGAGTTTATAAATTTCTAAACGTATTAAATACAAATGTTGAACAATGTCATCATAAAAATAAATTATAATTCAATAGTCTACTTTTAAATTGCATATTTCCACGAACATGAAATATATTAAGAAAATATCTTCTTCTTCTTCTTCTTCTTCTTTTTTTGCAAACCATTTACTCCATACGTGTGTGTGGCCGTTACACGTAAATGTCCAGTTTATTGGTGCATTTTCAATGAGAAGTGAACCTGAAAAGTGTTGAGGCAAAGCAGGATCTTGGTCACTCCTGGACCTCTGGTCACACACCCAAGACCTCTGTTTGAATCAAGTATTTCTGTGCAGGGTGGTCATTTCTTTGGTTAAAACCGTTATCGGACATTATAAACAAGTTGTGCCTATTACTCTATCAAGTGCTGTGCAATATAGTCTTACACTGTCTGCAGTGCCTTTTGGATCGAAGGCTGTTTCCAATAAAAACACATTCTAAACCATCTTTTGCAAGAGAGTAGATCCACCAAAATGGTGAATCCATAAAACTGGCTTCACTCCTGACGTTGGGCACCATCTTTTTCTGTTTTCACCTTTACAGGCTCAACATGTAATGTCAGTTGAAGGACAGGATACATGGCCAGCCCTGCCCCTCACCACTTCCTCATCATGGCCATCAGAGATTGGTCAGATCTTTGCTACTTCTCATTTACCGACACCTGCACATGTTGCTTACATCCTGGGAAGGAAGTGTGTAACTCTCATGGTCGGGTTTACCTTTCTTGCGTTCCTTACACGTCCCTTCCGGTTAAGCGAAAGGTAAAAACCAGCATGCTGTAGCGATTCGTAGGCATTGTAGTGGTTCGGTAGTAATTCTTCCTTGAATTTGCACTCGTGGTTGAAATATGGCTGTGTATGGGAAGCAGGTGAACAGAAAGGGAAAGGGAAATACAAATGCAGCATTTAATTTTTGTAAACTTGAGAATCATGAGAATGGTATTTAGGATAAGCTTTGAAAATTCAAAAGCAAATAATATGCTGTGGTGATTGGTTCCTTTTGTTATTGAATTATAAGTACAAACAAAGATCCTGTCCTGACAGATGGGTTATTTCCACCACTTTTATGATTTTGACGGCATATTTCATTGTGACTTACAATTGTTGTAAGTCACAACTTACAATTTCATTGTGCAGGCTTCCACCAGGTGGTGCGAAACAATAAACATTGAGATCCATAAAACAAATTTGACCTTCAAAATAATTGGTGGTTGCATTCAATAAACAAATACACAAATCCTCTTCAAATTTCAAGTCAATGGGATGAAAATTGAGGATTTTAGAAATTCAACCTAAGTTGATGACCTTTGGCCTATGTTGACCTTTTGGTCTATGTGAGGTGGGGGAAAAAACATACACTGTGGCACATTCATCCACCCCCTTTTAAAGCCACTTCCTTCCACTCGCTTACGCTCATATCAGTCCATTTTCGCTCGTTTATGCTCGCTCACTTAATCAGGGATGGGCTTGTCCCACAGTGTATGGTTTCCCCCCCGACTCACGTAGGGTTTAAATAGGGCTAGTCTCAATTCGGTTGTCGTTCTAAGTGGTCGAATGAGCCTTTAGGACATTTATAAAGAAATAAAACATTACGATTTCTCATCTCATTTATATATTATTAAAAGGGAAAAAGGCGTTGGTCATAAAAATCCCCAACCCTAATTTTAACATCCTAACACTTAAATCATATCCACATACTCTTTATCTCCATATGCGGGTTTCAGAAGGTGAAACAGATCCTTCCCAGGTCTGGAAGTATCCACCGTCGTGTGTGTGTGTGTGTGTATGTGTGTGTGTGTGTGTGTCATTGTGTCAGTGTGTCTCCTCCATAACTCCAAAACCATAAAACCTCGCAGCCTGAAACTTTGCTTGCATACCAAGAAAACACCAAGGAAGCGCGAGTGTGAAAATTGGGGGTTTGGGTTAATTAAAACACCCCTTTTGATGATAATTAACGGCCTTATTTAATTATATCCTTCATCAGGCGATCCTTGACCACCTCGCTCTCTGGGTCTTAAGGCGTTTCCTCGGTAACCAAGCTGGGGTCTGAAGCCGCCATGTTTTTTGGCCTGCTCAACCATGCCCTGACTTGGAACAGGCCGCAACGATTTCTTAATGATAAAGATTTTTTTTTCACTTTCCTCACTCATCTCAAATGCCTGTTCATCATAGCTACGAATCACTGTTTCCATCGCTTTTGTAAGTACAATAGTTTTCAAATAAGGAGCTTGGAGTGATTTCATGTATTACATGATGCGATTTTCCATGATATACTCTCACGGACTAATTCAAGTACATCATTGAAATATTATTTCGGTTTTGAGGATCGGATATCATACGGAATAAATAATTGTCGAAATCTGTTGTGAAATCTGGTATTTTACAGCAATAACGAGTCTTA
This sequence comes from Eptatretus atami, assembly GCA_035128595.1. Classification (NCBI taxonomy): domain Eukaryota; kingdom Metazoa; phylum Chordata; class Myxini; order Myxiniformes; family Myxinidae; genus Eptatretus; species Eptatretus atami. The sequence continues at coordinate 302,827 of CM068957.1, read as the reverse complement.
TAACTAAGCCGATATTCCTATTCACTTTAAGCAAGCAAGGCTATGTTCCCTTCTCCATACATACCAAGAAAATGTGAAATTTTCAAAGCATTAAACTTAACTTTTTCTACTGTTTGGAGAATTATATTGAGTAAACAAAAAATTTAGGAAAATAACAAAATGAAACAGCTTCATTGAGCGACATGATTTAATGCATTCACGATTCAACCTCGTGCCCCGTCTCCCTGAAGGACTGCCTATCCATAGCATCTGCCAGATCTGTGTCTATATTTTCTGAGGTTTGACGATGTGTTCTACACGGAATCAAAGCAAATCTGGGGAAAAAATGGACATTTTAAAATAAAATTATAACGTTTGTGCGGCCTCTGAACTGATGCACCACGTGACACGTGCACAGACGAGCAGGCAAAATGCACCCTGAGCGAGTGGTCCGTGCTCCGTCGCCCTGAGCGAGTGGTCCGTGCTCCGTCACCCAGAGCGAGTGGTCGTGCTCCATCGCCCTGAGCGAGTGTCCGTGCTCCGTCGCCCTGAGCGAGTGGTCCGTGCTCCGTCACCCAGAGCGAGTGGTCCGTGCTCCGTCACCCTGAGCGAGTGGTCCGTGCTTCGTCACCCTGAGCGCAGTGGTCGTGCTCCGTCACACTGAGCGAAGTGGTCTGCGCTCCGTCACCCTGAGCGGTGGTCGTGCTCCGTCACCCTGAGCGGGTGTGTCCGTGCTCGTCCTGGCTGTCCTGCTCGTCACCTGCAGGGTGTCCGTGCTCCGTCACCCTGAGCAAGTGTCCCTGCTCTGTCACCTGAGCGAGTGCCATGCCCCGTCAAACTGAGCGAGTGGTCCTGCTCCGTCCCCTGAGGTGATGTCGTCGTGCTCCGTCGCCCTGAGCGAGTGGTCCGTGCTCCGTCACCCTGAGCGAGTGGTCTGTGCTCCCGTCACCCTGAGCGAGTGGTCCTGCTCCGTCGCCCTGAGCGAGTGGTCCGTGCTCCATCACCCTGTGTGAGTGTACGTGCTCCGTCACCCTGAGCGAGTTCCGTCTCCATCACCCTAGCGAAAGTGTCCATCTCCGCACCTGAGCGAGTGGTCCATGCTCCGTCAGCCTGAGCGAGTGGTTCGTGCTCCGTCACACTCCCAAGACCCCCAAAAATGCCCAAGATGCTCAAAGACCCAGAGGACCCCCAAGACCCCAAAGATCCAGAAGACCCAAAAGTCCCCGAGGACCCAAAAGGCACTGAAGACCCAAAAGTCCCCGAAGACCCAAAATTCACCAAAGATCCAACAAGACTCAAAAGTCACCGTAGACCCCAAAAGACCCTGAAGACCCTGAACCCCAAACGACCCACAAAGACCCAAAAGGCCTAAATGTCACCGAAGACCCCTAAGACCTAGAAGACCTACAATACCCCAAAGAGCCAAAAAACCCTTAAGACCCAAAATATCCCTGAGACCTTAACAACATTTTGACCCCTTACACCCTTCAGACAAATTTGACAGCTTAGATCCTTGACCACTGAGACCACTTGGACTTTATATCACAAATGAAATTTTAAATGTTTACTAGACGACCCGTGAACCCGTTGGGTTCCCGTTGTGACAACGGTATACCACTAACACTTTTACCTCGATACGAGCACATACTATCCATCATCATACAATACTACCACTCACACACTCACACACACACACACACACAACTGCACGATACATCCATCACAGACGATCACACAGAGGCAGACAGAACGCACTTTAGACACACATAGAAATACCCAACCTCATGCATGTGACATGAAAACGAGCACACACATTATATAAGCGAAAAACTACAGAGGACACTACACACAACACGCTCACAACAACAACAAGCAGCGTACACATACCACCTGCCACACAACAACATACACATGAACCCAATAACATGGCGAACAGACGATAATCACGACATTAGCAGCACACATGGCAGCATCACAGACACCAACAGTACAAGATGACAAACGGACACTAAACTGCACACACAACATACATACATTATTCCATGATGCCACGCAAGTGCACAATAGGCTACACCAACACATACAGAACGAGGAGAATGGAGATGGAGCAAATGTAGACACCCATGTTATTTAAGAAAGGATCCAGTAGAATAACTTGTGGAAAAGCTAGAGACCTGGTTAGTGTTGACTCAGTTGGGGAAGGTGTGAGCGATAATGAAGACCGGATTGAGAACCATTTAAAGAAATTACAAACAATAAAGGTAGCCACACAACACACGTCTCACTGTGAAAAAGGTATACACCACTACGTCACCAAGATCAACATATTTAAAGAGTTAAATAACAGGAAGCAGGTGTCGATTGTAGCATGGCAACGAAATAGCAACAAAGAGTCCACTACACGATAATCTATGCACACGTCATCACATCTTGACACAGCAACTTTAGAATGAGTATGCCACGCGAACTATACACATAACACACAGGACCACATCGGAAGTTGTTGCACCAAGGGAGTAGCTGGGATGGCTGGCAGGTAGCTCATTGAATGTTGCAACTGGCTTCTGCCTGGAGGGAAGCAAAAAGAGGGCTGTGAGTGGGAGGAGTATGGGCGGGGTTACCCCGCTCGGATCAGGCCTGCAGTAACCAATTACTAGTTTCATTTATTTTACATAATAGTTTGGATAAGTGGGTAAAGAGTAAGCTTTCCCAAATGTTGTCAGATGAAACACAAATGATTGGGGGTGAGGTGGATATCAGAGGGTGGTGATCAGATGAGGAAAGTATTGACCAGTCGGAACAGATTGGGCAAAAGATTGGCAGATGGTAATTGTAACTTGAAAGCAAGTGTAAGGTGTTGGGATGGGAAAAAATGAAAGAGGAGATGAACAGGAATGTGAGGGTAATTTTGGAGCGGCTCAACGAGAAGATCGGGCTGGTAATAGATACAGGAGGCAAACCGCAACCAACGGCAGCAGCGGTAAGGTATGAAAAAATAAGGTTTAGGCTGTACAAGGGGTAAACAGCGGCGATACAATATACAAAATGGAAAAGCGAGTGGTGTTAACATTGTACAGGAATTGAGTGATGCCACATCCAAATGTTTTGTGGCAGTTTTTGGTCACCAACAATTCAGGAAGGTAACGATGCATTCGTAGAGAGGGGTTCAGGCGCAGGACTCCGAGATGATTCCGGCTCTAGCAGATTAAGCTATGAGAGTGGCTGAACGTAGACAGGCCTTTATACACTTGAAAGAGGAGGGGTTACCGGAGGAGGTAGTGAGATGGAGATGTTTAGAATAAAAGGTGTCGGATATAGAGTAATGCAATGAAAGTGATTCAACAGAGTAGGACCAGTGACGAGGCTACCATCAGGGGCCAGAGGCCGCAGAGTGAGAAAAGAGAGTTAGTATCGGTAGTAAGGGAGGGATTTACTCAAGAGTAGTGAATCGCATGGAAGGGTCTCGCTGGGAAAGGTAATTGCACAGAAGAAGTTGATAAGTTTAAATTAGAAATTAGACAGGTTATCTGGAAGTTTATGAGATGATGGGGGTGAGGAGATTGAATAGGACTTTTCGTAGTTTGAGTATTGATGGGTGAGTGTGTAAGACCGGAGGCTGTTGGGGTGCTGTCAAGGGGGTGGGTGGGTTGCTGTTGTATTTTAACAAGCCCGTGACCCTCCCCTGAGGGGAAGGAGAAAATATATATATAAGAAAAAACTTAAAGTCAAATAAGAGTAAATAAAACCTCACAAAACACTGTTTAAATTTTTTTTTTTTAAAAATGGCGTTTTGTTACTTTGATCTTGGTTGATAAATTATTGTATGGTGTTGGCAAGTCGTCAGTGCGGATGGGGCTAATGGCCTTCCCTGCTTGTCTGATGTCTTTGTATTCGCTTGTATATTTCTTGTTGGGATCTCATATTAAAAGAAACGCATTAATAACAGCAAATGAAGTCGTATAGTTGATGTCGCCGGGAGACCGCTGGTGGCCTGTGCATTTGCTCGTGTCTGATTGCTTAAAGGCAGGTGACGGTATCCTGGTCAAACAATTTCCAAGATTGTTCTGCTAGTAAAGCTAATTTTTTTTTTTAAGTTGAGCTTCTGTTAATGAATAACCTGAATGCTATGCATGTCTCTGAAATGTCGTTCATCTATTGAAGTAGTATACACTCACGGATATCCTGATTCATGCAGATAAGTGTTGCAGGGCCTTTGCAGAACAGCCTGCGTATCCTACCTCTTCTCTAACCGTTACATTTCCAACGATGGAATTTTGATTATTTAGGTTCGTGAAACGCACTGGAAAGGTGTTGTTTGGTGTTGGAGGCCGGGTTATGTGTTGGAACATGCGCACAGGCATTGGCTCATGTCGCGTGTGCGGACACGTGGAAGTGTAATGCCTTCGCACAAGGAGAATACCTAATACAATGGAGTGAATTGTTATCAGTCTGACATGTAGATCTCATGCATTCTTTCAGGATACGATTTGAGTTTATAAATTTCTAAACGAGGAAATACAAATGTTGAACAGATGTCATCATAAAACATAAACATTATAATTCACATATCTACTTCTTAAATTGCATAATTCCACAACGATGAATAGATTAAGAAAATATCTCTTTCTTTCTTCTTCTTCTTTTGTTGCAACCATTTATGCAGACAGCTGGTGTGGCCGTTACACGTAATGTCCATTTATTGTGCATTTGTAATGAGAAAGTTGAAACACTGAATCAGTGGTTTGTAGCGAAAGGCAGATCTTGGGTTCCTCCTGGAACTCGGTCACACACCCAAGACTCTGTTTGAATCAAGTGAGTTCGGTGCAGGGTGTGTCTGCTTTGGTTAAAACCGTTATCGGACATTATAAACAAGTTGTTGCCGATTAATCGAAGTGCTTGTGCCGAATATAGTTTACACTGTCTGCAGTGCCTTGTGTCGAAGGCTGTTTCTAATAAAACACATTCTAGAAGCCATCTTTGCAAGAGAGTTAATGATCACCAAAATGGTGAATTCCATAAAAACTGGCTTCACTGCCTGACGTGGGTCACCATCTTTTTCTGGTTTTCACCTTTAACAGGTCGAACATGTATGTCGAGTTGAAGGACAGGGATAGTACATGCGAGCCCTGCCCTACCAGTTCCTCAGCATCTGGCCATCAGTAGATTGGTCCACGATCTGTTGCCACTTCCATTTAGCCGACACCGCTGAATGTTGCTTACATCTCTGGGAAGCGAATGTGTAACTCTCATGGTCGGTGTTTACACTTCTGCGTTCGCTTAACACGTCACTTTCCGGTTAAGCGAAAGGTAAAAACAGCATGCTGAGCGATTCGTGAGGCATGGTTAGTGGTCGGTTAGTAATTGCTCTGAATGTGCACTCGTGTTGGGAATATATCTGGCTGGTGTAGGGAGACAAGGTGAAAGAAGGGAAAGGGAAATACAATGCAGCATTATGTTTGAAAACTTGAGATCTGATGAAGAAGGTATTGTGGATAAGCTTTGAAAGATTCAAAAGCATAATAATGGAGTGTGTGGTGTATTGGTCCTTTTTTATGAATTATAAGTAAAACAAGATCCTGGTCCTGACAGAGGGTTATTGTTTCCACCCACTTTTATGAAGTTGAACCGGCATAGTGTTCATTGTGACTTGGTAGCATTGGTTTGTAAGTCAGCAAACTTACAATTTTCATTGTGCAGGTTCCACCCAGGTGGTGCGGAAACAATAAAGCATTGAGAGTCATAAAGACAATGGTGACCTTGCGAAAATAATTGGTGGTTTGCATTCAATAAACAAATACCAAATCGCCTTTCCAATTCAAGTCAATGTGGATGAAAATTGGAGGATTGTAGAAAGTTCAAGCCTAAAGTTATGACACTTTGCCTATGTTGGGACCTTTTGGTTCTATGTGAGGTGGGGGAAAAAACAATACACTGTGGCACATTCAGCACCGCCGCTTTAAAAGCCAACTTCCTTCCACTCGATTACGCTCAGTATCATTCCATTTCCCGTTTGATGCTCGGCTTCAACTGTATCAGGGATGGGTTGTCCAGCAGTGTATGGTTTTCCCCGGACTCACGTAGGGTGTTAAACTAGGGCTGAGTGCTCATTCGGTTGTTCGGTCTAAGTGTCGATCGATGAGCCTGTTAGACATTCATAAAGAGATAGAAACCATTACATTTCTCATTGACATACTTGATATAGATTAGTTAAAATGGGAAAAAGGCGTTGGTGATAAAAACCAACCTAATGTTTTAAACGATCCTAACACTTGCAATCATGATCCACATACTCTTTATTCTCCATATTGCGGTTTCAGGAAGTGCAACAGACTTCAGTCTGGAAGGTATGCCACCGTCGTGGTGTGTGTGTGGTGTGTATGGTGTGTGTGGGTGTGGCATTGTGTCAGTGTGTTCGCCCATTACTCCAAAACCATAAGACGTCCTACAGCTGGGAAACTTTGCTTGGCATACCAAGAGAAAGACTATCAAGGGATAGCGCGAGGTTGAAAATTGGGGGGGTTTGGGTGTATTAAAACACCCCTTTGATGATAAGTTAACGGCTTATTTAATTATATGTCCTTCATCAGCGATGCTCTGACCACTCGTCTCTCTGGGTCTTAAGGGCGTTGTCCTCGGTAACACCAAGTGGGGCGGATAGGCCCGCTCGTTTTTGTTGGCGGGCTCAAGATCCATGCCGAGACGTTGGACCGGCCGGCAAGCGATTTCTTTATGACTAGAAGGTTGATTTGCACCTTCCTCACTCATTCTCAAAATGCCTGTTTCATTCTAGCCTACAATCACTGTTTTCTATCGTTTGAAGTACATATTAGTTCTATCAATAGAAGGAGCTTGGAGTGATTTCCAGTGTATTACATGATGCGAGTGGCCATGAGATACCACCTCATCACACAGGACTATTCTAGATGGTTAACAGTCATGAGAATATTAATTTCGGTTTTGAGATGGAATTTATCATACGGGCAATAATAATTGTCGAAATTCTGTTGTGATAATCTGGTATTCTTACAGCAAAACGAGTCCTTATAACTAACGGATATTTCCTATGCACTTTTAACAAGCAAGGCTAGTTCCTCCCATACATACCTAGAAATGTGAATATCAAAGCATTAGTAAACTAACTTTTTTCTACTGTTTGAGAAATATATTGATAAACAAAAAATTAGGAAAATAACAAAATGAAGACAAGCTTTCAATTGGCGTACATGTAATTTAATTGCATTCACGGTGATCAACCTCGTGCCCCCGTCTCCCTGAAGGACGCCTATCCATAGCGATCTGCAGAAATTCCTGTGTCTTATAGTCTTCCTGAGGTTTGACGATGGTCTCTATCACGGAATCAAAGCAAATCTGGGGAAAAATCTGGACATTTAATAAATTATATACGTTGTTGCGGCCTTGAACTGATGCATTCCACGTGAACACGTGCACAGACGAGGGGCGAGGCAATATAGGGCGCCCTGGATTGCAGTGTGTGTGTCCGGTGCGTCCGTCTGCACACGAGGGTGGTCCGGCCCTACCCCAGAGCGAGTGTCGTGCCCATTTCGCCCTGCGCGGTGGCCCGTGCTCCGTTCGCCTCAGCCGAGTGGGTACCCGGCTCGTCACCCAGAGCGAGTGGGTCGGCTCCGTCACTCTGAGCGAGTGGTCCGTGCTTCTGTCCCTGAGCGAGTGGTCCTGCTCGTCAAGCTGAGCGAGTGGTCGTGCTCGTCACCTGCGTCGCGCGAGTGTACGTGTCCGTCACCCTGAGCGGGTGGTCCCCGTGCTCGTCACCCTGAGCGGTGTGGTCGTGCTCCGTCACCTCTGAGCGGGTGGTCCGTGCTCCGTCACCCTGAGCAAGTGTCCGTGCTCTTCACCTGAGCCGGGGTCCATGCCCCGCAAATCTTGACGGTGGTCCGTGCTCCGCACCCCTGACACAGTTGGTCCATGGCCCGTACCTAAGTGGATGTCCGTGCTCCGTCACCTGAGCGAGTGGCCGTGCTCTGTCACCCTGACGAGTGGTCGGTGCTCCCGTCACCCTGAAGCGGTGGTCGGGCTCCGTCCCCTGAGCGAGTGGTCCGTGCTCCATGCACCCTGTTGAGTGTACGTGCTCCGTCACCTGAGCGAGTGGTCGTGCTCCGTCACTGGAGCGAGTGGTCCGGCTCCGTCACCTGAGCGAGTGGTCGTGCCCATCATCCCTGAAGGAGGTCCGTTCTCCGTCAGCCTGAGCGAGTGGTCCATGCTCCGTCAGCCCTGAGCGAGTGTCGTGCCGTCACACTCCCAAGACCCCAAAAAGCTCAGATGCTCAAAGACCAGAGGACCCCCAAAACCCAAGATCCAGATAGACCCAAAAGTCCCGCGAGACCTAAAAGGCCCATCTGAGACCAAAAGTCCCGAAGACCCAAAGTCACCAAAATCCAACAAGACTCAAAAGTCACCGTGACCCAAAAAAGACCCTGAAAACCTGAACCCCAAACGACCACAAAAGAACCAAAAGCTAATGTCAACCGAAGACCTAAAACTAGAAGCATTACAATAACCGCCCAAAAGGCCAAAAAAACCCTTAAGACCCAAAAATATCCACTGAGAACCTTAACAACATTTGACCCTTACACCTCAGACAATTGACAGCTTAACCTTGACCATGAGAACCACTTGACTTAAATCACCAATGAAATAGACTGTTTACTAGAACGACCGTGAAACCGTTGTTCCCGTTGTGACATACGTAAGATTAAAAAAAAATTGAATTTCAAGAAAAAACAACCATCGCTCCCAGCGAACTATCCGCTGAGGTTTGTTGCATTAATTCAATATATCCGAAGAGTATTGAACCTGAATCGGGATTGATTTTAATAATTTTCTGTCTTGCCGATTGAAGAAACTTGAAATACGCACACAGCAGAAATGGAAGTAGGTGGCCCTAACATTTTGTGCGCTAGTGTACAGTTTGGTGATTTCGGGAACAACGTAACAATGTATAACTATCATAGC
>CM068957.1:264987-284370 GCA_035128595.1 Eptatretus atami | reverse complement strand
TGGAATTATAGATAGATTAAAATGGGGGTTTTAATTCACCCAAACACCCAATTTTCACGAATGCACTCCCTTAGAGTTCCGAAAGTATGCATGCAAAGTTTAATGGTTTTGGAGTTATGGTGGAGATCAAAATAAAGACCAATTACTGCACCGTAGTCCCAAGAAGGAAGCCAAACATAAAAATACACATACACACACATAGTATTAAACACCCCACACATCCACACACGTGCATACCAACACACACACACACACACGCACACACGCACACATGCACCACAAATATATAAACACCCCACACCCCATCAATACACACACATCACACACACACACACACACACACACACACACACACACACACACAACACACACACACACCACACACCACACACAATATTTGTGTGTGTGTGTGTACATACTGTTGCGAATTCGCGCCCGCGCGTGCGAACGGCCACGTAACTCGAATCGCGGCACGTCGCCACCGGACGGACAATTCTGTCGTGACCCTCTCGGACCAACGCCGGGAGCTAGTCACGGTGGGCTTTCCACTCACCACAATCGTGCATCAGCCACCGCGTAGGTAGGGTTGTTCGCCAAACTCGACTACCTAAGTACCCACGCGGATGGTAACCGGGCGATCGTACCTCGCCCAGGTCGACTCCGACACGAGCCGCTTGACGGCCCGTTCTGTACTATCGGATAACCGAGCGGTGTTATCGTCGACCTGGACGGTTCAGATTAATTACCGGGATGTTGCACCCACTACGAACCCTTACGTGATGCAAGATGGGATTCAAATGGAGAAAAGACGAAGCGAAACGGCACAGTTCAACAAGCAAGCATTTTATTACGCAACACACGGAAGCACGTATATATACAGCCATACACAAAAAGCAAAGGCAAGAAGAAAACAGTTGACACCGACCTAACGCGTAACACGGCAACACTTACACAGTTTTACTTCACAGACGGCGCAACACACATTACACAAAAGCAAAGAAGGACAGCACCTTCACAGACAAGGGCAGACAGGCCCGTAGGCCAAATGTGCGCGGACCTAGAGGAGCGGCCAGGTCCGCGAGACCGGGAGGTCTTACCCGCGTCCTCGTGAGCGTTGGCGGGCAAGCCGCAAAGTGTCGCGCCGCTGTGCCCCGACTCCGTGCCCTGCGTGCTCGTTGCACCACGTTTGTGGTGGAGGATGGGCCCCTTTGCACTATCTCAGCGCGGGGGAAGGGGAAATTGTTGATGCCCTGGGGAGGGGGTGGCTGGCTGGCTGGCTTGGTCCCGCGATGAGACGAGCGATCCCCCACACCGCAACCTCGTTGCCGACCGCCGTCTCCTTGCCTCGGACCGAGCTTCCTTGCCCGACCCGCCGCCTGCGCTCCACGCGCGCACTCCACCTCTTCGCGCAACTCTCATGACGCTCTCCAACGCTCAACGCTCAACGCTCCAACTCACGCTTAGCTCCACCAGTTCCACTCTCCCTCGCGACTCGCCTTGCGCCGTCTCTTTATAACTCTCAGGAGGCCCGACATGCAATACCCGGATCAGAACGCGATTGAGGGGCACACCGCCCCCCCGTCAGCCATTGTCGGGCAAAAATGGGCGTGAACCTCCCTGATCCTTAAATTTGCATAGACGGACATAGCGGAATCACCTCCACCGCCTGGAGGCGAGGCCAAGCCGCCTCGCGCTTGCCCATTGGACGGGGAGAAGTGGGCGTGAAGCATTCCTGATCCGCGGATCGACGCGTTCGGCCTCAGGCCGAACGGTCTCGGGAACCCGCGTTTGGTGTTGACTGGTGTGTTGGGAATGGCCATAGAAGCGATGATGTGGGATGAAGTTGTGAAGGTAAAGGCGAAGTGGTGGTGTTTGCGAATGGTTGTAGAAGCGATGATGTGGTAGGTAGGTGGTGGGAGTGGCGTCGTTGTAGTGTGGTTGGCGCTGTGGTGGGGATGGCGTGATTGTTGAGATGCTGTTTGTTTGAAATAAAAGATAGAACAGAAAAATGGCTAACTCAAAGCGTCGCAGCCCGGATGGATCACATAAATTCGTCTATACAACGGGTTTGGCTAACTACACATTACCTATGGAGATATCTCACCTGAGGGCCCTTTATGTGTAATGCGAATTTCACAACCGTAACAATACGTATGTATATATATATATAATATAATATATATATATATATATATATATATACATACATACATGTATGTATCTATACTGGTAAATGCAACCTGTTGCTTCACTGACGGGTATATAAAGGGGAGGGAGGAGGGAGGAGAGCGGGAGAGAGGATGGAGAGAGGCAAGGAAGAGTGGGGATGAGTGGAGGGTGGGGAAGGAAAGACAGGTGAGGTGAAAGCAAGGGAAGGCAGACGTGTGCTGGCACTCACTTACCGCCCAGACGCATCCAGAGACAAAACGCCGGATGCGTCGAGACAAACACCGCCCAGCACGTCCGAGACAAACACCGCCCAGACACGTCGAGACAAACACCGCCAGACACGTCGAGACAAACACCGCCCAGACACGTCCGAGACAAACACCGCCCAGGGCGCTCCGAGACAAACACCACCGGAGCGTCTCGGAGCAAAACACGGCTAGACCATTGGATCAAGTGCTAGAGACAAACCGCGTGACACATCCGGAGATAAATTCCATCAGGAAGAAACACCACCCGGACACGTTTAGAGACAAACACCATCCAGACAAAACCACATCCATTTTCCAGAAACAGAAACAGAGACAGATAGATAGAGAGGGGAGGTGAGAGAGGTGTGGGAGGATGGTGCTGCTCTGTATTTGGGGGGGGTATAGAGAGATAGATTGGATATGCTTTATGAACAACACAACCACTCCCTCAGGGCGACGGACCACAAACCACTTGCTCAGGGTGACGTAGCATGGAGCACGAACCACATGCTCAGGGCAACGGAGCACAAACCACTCAATCAGGGCAACGGAGCAACGACATACTCGATCAGGTGACGGAGATGAACCACTTCTCAGGCGACGGAGAAATTAACCAATCACTCAGGTGACGGAGCGCGAACCACTCACTCAGGGTGACGGAGGCACGAACCACTCGCTGCGGCGACGGAGCACGAACCACCTCATTCAGGGCGCGTGCACCTGTCACAACCCTCGCTCAGGGCGACGGACCAACCGATCCTAGGGTGACATGCGAGCCAACCAGCTGCTCAGGGCAACGACACACATGCTCAGGCAGATGGGACGAACCACTTCCGCTCAGGATGCAGCCCAACACGCCCACGTGAGATCACACGGGGCCCGCGTGGGCTACAAACTTCAGTCTGGGGCGATGGAGAATGGAACCAATGGCCTCAGGGGCGACGGAGCATCGTACCCTCGCTCAGGGCAGACGCGAGCACGCCACTCCCTCAGGGCGACGGAGCACGACCACTTCGTTAGGGCGACGGAGCACGAAACCACTCGCTCAGGGCGACGCGACGCACAGATCCACCTGCGCTCAGCTCGTCGTCCGACACCAGGCTACGACCAGACCCCTCCCGCGCTCAGCGCCGCGACGCGAACGTATCCCGTGCACCTGTCGCTCGGCGGCGACGCGAGCACGAACCACTCGCTCAGGGCGACGGAGCACGAACCACTCGCTCAGGGTGACGGAGCACGGACCACTCGCTCAGGGCGACGGAGCACAAACCACTCGCTCAGGGCGACGGAGCACAAGCTGGTGGTCAGTATTGAGGAACTGAAGACTCCGGTAGACCCTGCAGTTCTGGATCATCCTCCAGCGACCATCAATGAGCACATGCCCAATCTCCTTTGCCACACTGCCAGCGTTGGAATACCAAGTCGAGCGATGATCTTATGGGTGCTGAATCCATGAACCAGCCACCCTAAGACCATGACTTCTTACAAAGTCAAGGAACTTAGTGCTATTCTGGATCACAATTCCAGACACATGGGTACCAACACACGTCCCATAACCATCCCTATCAGTTCCAGTCGATGCATTGAAATCTCCCAAGACTTGAAGTGTATCTCACCTGGGGCACTGATCAACCACAGACTCGAGCGTGGCTTAGAATGTGTCCTTCACGGTGAGATCACTCGCCTCAGTCGGAACTTATACAGAGACCAGGTTAATGACACCCAAGGAGTGACGAATCCTTAGTCTCATAATATGCTCATTGACCGAGGTTACCTCAATTATCATTGGAGTCAGCTTATTGGACACAGCTATAGCAATTCCTTGGGCATGGTAACCATCAGAGTGACCAGACCAATAGTATGTGGAACCACCCACCATGATCTCGCCACAATCCGGTCTCCGAACCTCAGAATGTGCTGCAATACCGATGTTCAAACGCTTCAGCTCAGATGATAACAGAGACAGGTGATCAACCTCTCTTTGGGATCGGACATTCCAGGCACCCACCTGAAGGGACCGCCTCAGGTTAACCCAAGGAGACTGCCATCTGGTGAACGACACCTTAGTACCACCCCGACACTCTCTCCCACAAACTGAGCCGGGAATGTTACGCTGTGGTTTCCGTCCTATCATAAAAGATTGGGGGTCCCGAAGGATTTGCCCCAATCCCGTCACCCGGGGAGCTGCCCTGCAAAGGGAAGCTGCACAGGAGGTACTCCCACGGAGTGGGTTTTCAGATTTTTAATGCTTTTGGAATGTTTTGCAGAATGAAGGGTTTTCTGGTGGCCGGAGTGCAAATCCTGCCACCAACCTCCTAATAAGAAGTAACCCAACTGCAGGAAGACGTCTGCAGACACAGTTGGTCACTCGATATGGATGGCCATTGGCTAACAAGGAGTTCCTCCGCCATTTGACAGGTTTTGTTCTTCATCCTGCTGGGTGTCCATATCATACCCCCTCCTCACCTGAAAACCTGGTGGAGGAGACGGTTTAGTCACCGATATCCCGACCATGGAACAGGTTAGTGCAGGTTTACATGATACCTGCAGCAAGTCACAGATCTGATCTAGCCTGACCTGACAATAACGATGGGTACCCTGTAAAGCACCTTGCGAAACCTCTGCAAATATACATATAGATCTGGCAGACGCTATGGATATGCAGTCCCTCAGGGGGACAGGGCACGAGGTGTTGCATTGAATGCATGAGGTCATAGAGCTCAATGAGCTAGTTAATTTTGTTATGTTCCTCTAATTTTTTATTCACTAAACATAATTTTCCAAACAGTTGAAAAGGATAAGTTTAATTCTTTGGAAATTTCACATTTTCTTGTATATGTATCGAAGAGGGAACACAGCCTTGCTTGTTTAAAGTAAATAGGTATCTCGGCTTCGTTATAAGACTCGTTATTTCTTTAAGTTATCAGATTTCACAAGAGATTTTGAGAGTTATTTACTCCGGACGATATCTGATCCTCAAAACCCAAATAATAGTTTGATGATAAACTTTAATTGGTCAGTGAGAGTAGATTGTGGAAAATTTTATCATGTAATGCATGAAATCGCTCCAAGCTCTAAATTTGAAAACTATAGCACTTGCAAAAGCAAAGTATACAGCGATTTGTGGCTATGATGAACAGGCATTCGATAATATGAATGAGGAAATGAAAAAAAAAACTATCGTGAAGAAATCGTTGTGGCCTGTTCCAAGTCAAGGCACGGTTTAGCAGGCCAAAAAACATGGCGGCTTCAGACCCCGGTGAGGTCATCCAGGATACGCCTTCAGACCCCTGTGAGGTCATCCGGGATACACCTTCAGACCCCTGAGAGTGAGGTGGCTGAGGATTGCACCTGATGAAGGATATAATTAAATAAGTCCGTTAATTATCTTCAAAAGGGGTGTTTTTAATTTACCCAAACATCCAATTTTCAGTCATGCACTTCCTTGGAGTTTTCTTAGTGTGCATTCGATGTTTCAGGCTGCTAGGTTTCATGGTTTTGGAGTTTTTGAGGAGACACACTGACACATACACACACACACACACACATTTATTAGTGTGTGTATAAAATTGTTTCTTTATTATTCATATGTAAACGCTTCTTCCTTATTCATATGTAAACATTGTTTCTTCATTATTCATATTGTCGTTTTCAGGCCGATTAACTACAACCTGGACGGATAGCTGAGCTGTTTTACCTTGTAGGCCGAGAAGAGCCGAGATCCTTGAAGATTATGGCGCATGCAGGATGGGAACCAACAAAAGCGTTTATCAAAACGGAAACACAAGGGTTTATTCTCGAATGCACAACAAATAGACGAACATAAGTAAATTGAATAAACAATGGTTTAATGAACATAAATCAATGAGTATTAATGAAAATAAATCAAGATTGCAAATGAAACACGAGGTAAAACTAAGCCGAATTTGAGACATCTCCATTCCGTCACAAAAAACGGACAAGGAGAAAGATAAAAATAAAAGAAACTCCTCCCTTTATGCCGGTACTCAGCTTTGCTTCCAGAGATGGCCTTTTAGGAGCCTCACAGTCAATGAGCCTCGAAGCACTGCGTGGGAAACGCACAAAAATGGCGTGGAGTTGCTCTCTGCGGTCACGTATGTGAGGTAATTCGTGCGGATGGTCTTCAATGCCAGGGGCCCACAAATTCCCATACAGTTTCCTCTCATGATCGAGATTGCCACACCACTCCTCTCACAGCACCAGGTCCTCTCACAGCAAATGGCACCGCCTTCTTCCTCGAGCATACAACAGGAGACTGCCGAGTTATTGCTGAGAGACACGCTCCTCTTCTTCTCCTCCCAAAGCACACAAACTTCGCGACCCAGCTAAACAGTCAATGGCTAGAGTCCTGCTCCAGCATGCGAGCAAGTTCGCACAACATGAACAACGAGAATTGCGCTGCTATTTCATCATTCCGAGAGGGACCAGAGCCTCATTCTTTGCTTCCAACCACCCTCTTGTCTCTCTAGCCCCTTCTTCTTTTACATTCCCCACCCAATCACCAACCCCGGGGGGCGTGGCCTACTGGTTACGTATCCTGGGGGCAGGATTTTGTTTGCCGATTGTGTTCGGACTCCATCAGCAGCGGGGTCGGCCATTGTTGTAGTTGTTGTAGTAGTTATTGTTGTAAATTGTGATTCTTTAATTGTCGGCCTTGTAAATGCAAAAGCATAGTTAAAGGTCACAGTGGGCAATCACATACTGGGAGAAACTATCCTTAAACCCTTCCTAGTTAACACGGCACCACTCCCGTGTGATGACACATAAACAATCTTAAGCTCGCAGTTTTCCCTACTTCATTTACATCAAGGTGTCTCCTATTTGTCCACGGACCATGCTATGCAAAACAATCCTATCTTCACCATGAAATTCCTCCATCTATCCCACAAACTTAACAATATGTAAACATTTCTTCCTTATTCATACGTAAACATTTGTTCCTTATTCATATGTGAATATTGTTTTTTCATAATTAATATGTAAACATTTCTTCCTTATTCACAACTAGCAAATACAACCCGTCGCTTTGCTGAAGGGGGTGTGAAGGGGAAGTAGGCTTGAGGGAGACAGAGGGGGAGCGGAGGGAGACAGAGGGGAGGCAGAGAGGGCAGAGAAGGGAGGGGAGAGGAGGGAGGTGAAGTGAGGAGTGGGTGAAGAAGGGGAAGCTAGGAAGGGGAGAAAAGCGAGGAAGGGGGTGGAGGTGGAGAGAGCGACGCCTCACAAAACATTGCTATACACTGCAGGACGGAGTGGTGCGAGAGAGACAGACAGACACAGACAGGCGGACAGGCGGACAGAGACAGTGAGAGAGCCATAGAGGTGTGGGAGGAGAGTGCTGCATTTTATTTGGAGAGGGGACTGAGAAGGGGGGGAGAGAGAGAGTGAGTGTGGGGAGGAGGAAAAAAGAAGAAGAGATAGGTGAGGGTGGAGGTGGCGTTGGCAAAGTGAGTGATATATTATGCTTAATGACTGAACACAAATAAAAAAACTCATGTCAGAACAGGTGTACACACAAAGAGACAACAGAGTTTGTAAAGTTAACCGCTGACACATCTGCAAAAACTTTTATATCCCATTTCCAGAAAATTAGTGGGAACATTCACCAAAAGCATGGGCTGAAAACATGGAAGTACCGCTCACGTATGACCTAGTAATCCCATCAAGCGTGAACATCGAAAATAAAGCATTGCAACCAGATATCATACTTAGTTACAAAAAAAAATAGTGAAGAAGGCATTGCTAACTGAGGTGTGAATACCAGTGATTTTGCAATAAACGATGCAGAAATCAAGAAAATGACCAAATACCAAGACCTCAAGAATGAAGTGAAAAGATCCTGGAAGCTGAAGAATGCCAAAGATGAACCAGTGATAGTTGGAGCTGCGAGAATAATGACAAAGAACCTCACAGATATATTAAAAACCATCCCTGGGAATATTACGACAAACGAACTACAGTTGGAAGCTGTCCGGGACTCAGCGACGATCCTGAACAGAGCCCTCAACACAAAACATTGAGAACAGAAAATATCACAACTTGGTCCGTGAATCGTGACCCCTTATTGAAATGAAGGTGGATACTTTGAGCCCACCCTGGGAGGACTCCAATCCTTATTCTGAAACCACATATGTAGATACCAATCAACAACAACACACACACACACACACACACACACACACATACACACACACACACACATTCATATGGAGGTAGATACTTTGAGATGTGGTGGTTCTATGTTTCTCCTCCTAAAAGCCACCCACATGTGGAGAGAGCAGATAACAGCAACTTGCACGTACACATACGTGCGTGCACACACAAACACACACTCATATGGAGATGGATGTGTTTCTCCATCGTTTCTAATGTGTTTCTACATTATTCACAATGTCTTTTCCTTATTCACAAACATCCACTTTCTGGATCCTACATGTGGAGATAACAACCAACAACAACAACACACTCTTACGGAGGTAGATACTTTGAGACCTGGGAGGGCTCCATTCCACTTTCTGAAACCCCTATATACAGATAACAACCAATAACCAATAAAACACAGTGTTGTCAAATGCCATTGTGGTAATACAGTTTATATACATACAGTACACACACGTGCAAATGTACACACGCATCAAGTAAATAAAAACGACAAACACAAAGATTTATCTTAAAACAGCATTCTTTAAAAGAGGATTTAAAGTGGGTCATTAGTGGAAATTGTATCAAGCCACAGAACACAAAATGTCGATGTATACTTTATGTCTTCACAGCCAAAACAAACATGTTGAACACCTGGTCGGATGGACCTTATTGTTTTTATAATATGTATCGATGTTGACATGAAATAGACGCAAATGCAATACCCTCTCTTTGGACGAGGGTAATAACAGTAAATAATAGTCCCATATTTTTTTTCTCAAAATGTTGCCAGGAGTGGGGGGTTTGGCAGTCTGCCGCACCCCCGTCCCCCGCCTGGTTGTACATGTTGGAGTGACCATCCATAGCTGGTTTATTGTGAAATACCTGTCGTCGGATCTGATAGCGGAATCGTGAAGTGATATCTGTCTTCTCCCTCACAAAACATGATTGGATGCTGTAGTGTGTCATACGCATGGTTGGACTCTCAGATACGTTGTCGGCGATTATCACGATGATATAGCATGACGTCTCATTTTTCGAACTGCTGACCAGCAATGACGACAGCAACTTCATTGACTGCAACGTTAGATTGTCGTTCATGCTCTGCGGTTGGTCTTCTGTCGGCGAAGGTGACAACTGTTAGTTCCTCACTGGTCATTTGCTCAGTCACCATTCTTATGCTTCGTGCATATTCCTTTTTCTCCTCCAGCATATCCTGAATATCAAGCACTAAAATTTTCTCCAATATATGGGATATTATTATAGTGCTGTCGAGCTTGTTGGTGGTTATCTCCCGTGAAATAGATTTGAAAAAATTTGGGGTTCTCATTTGGAAAGGGGTAGAAGAGATTTGGCCCTGTGATATACTTGACCACATCATTTGAATGCGGGCACGTAGCCAGGTAGGATAATTTCCTGCACTCCAAGGGAAGTCAATTGGAAAGCGTTTTAATATTCGCGAGCATTAGAAAGGAAATGTCTTGATTCACTGGATGGCCATGACAATAATCCTCTCAATGGCTCTGGAGGATGCTCAAGCTTCGGCCGTTTCACTTTAGCTGCCCCCTACCCTGAGCAGCACATCCCTGGGGACTCACCTTTTCATTTTCTTGCCTGACAAAACTGACAAACACAGCCATACATCCGATCAAAATACTCGGTCCATCTTCATATTGCACACATGGCATGTAGTTGAATGTGCAGTTTTTCCATTCATTCGGACAGGGAGCTTGTGTCCTTGAGTGTTGTTACTGATCCGATTCTTCTTGCTCACGGCCTCTTGCTGTTGCCAATCGATCACACTGTCTCCGCAGTTCTCATTCTTTCTCTATTTATACAGCACGGCCTCTTGCTGTTGCAATTCTGTTGCATTTCCTCCGCCGTTCTTGCTCTCCAGAAGTCTCCTCTGACAACCGATTACTTTTGCTACAGCTCTGGAGTATGCCGTCCAAAGGCGATTCTCTTCTTCGGAGGAATTTTGCTCACCTGCGTCAACACGCCGAAAGAATATGTGTCAGCTCTCTCCTGCATATGTAGTCCAAATAACCTCTGAGCCACCCAGTTTATTTCTTAATTGAGGGGATAAGTGAGCCTGGTGGTGGGGGCAATAACCATAGAAGATGACAGTCATGCAGTTACCTGGGAAAATTAAATCCATCCTGCAGGGCTGGAGTTCTGCTT
This sequence comes from Eptatretus atami, assembly GCA_035128595.1. Lineage (NCBI taxonomy): Eukaryota > Metazoa > Chordata > Myxini > Myxiniformes > Myxinidae > Eptatretus > Eptatretus atami. The sequence continues at coordinate 273,613 of CM068957.1, read as the reverse complement.
CATCCTTTAGGGGGCACTCCCACCATGGGAGTACCCTTCTCAGCTTACCTTAGGTTGGCACTTTTTTGGTTCCACTATACCACCAAAGGTGACGCTATTCAAACCAACTACAACAACGAGGAAGTATACGCCATCATTTTTCCAGGGGGTTTCAGGAGGCACTAACCCTAACAGCTTAAACCTGGCCCGTACAACCTTTAACCTCTGTGACAAATTTAGTCCAAATCCGTCTAGAGATATAGGAATGTATATGTAACACACAGACAGACAGAGAGATTGACATTAATCGTTATAGATGCGAATTAATATGTTTGTTGTTTCTATGAAATTAACTTATTATTGTACAACATTCCCGAGTGCCCCCTCACATCCACCCACCTACATAATTCCTTCCACCCGACTTTTTTCCATTGACCATTGCATTTCTGAAACTTAAAAAACTGTACTTGTCCCTTTCAAACAAGATCATTAGTTAACCTTTTTCTTTACCAAAGGCACATCTGATGGTACCTTGTAATTCAAGGGAAGATTGGTACCTTGCACACCATCATATGCCACATTATGTGTTCCAGGCTGGCAGGATAGCTCAAAGGTAACATGCTTTCTTGTGTGGGTTCGATCCCTGAACCGACTATAAAGTATCATCATGGTGCTTCATGGGCAGTGTGTCTCATCAATGAGTGTGCCATCCGTCGGATGGGACATTAAGCCTGACCCGTTGTCTGTCAGTTATGATTGCTGGTGGTGGATGTTTAAGAACCCACCGTGTCTTTTTATGAAGAGTAGGCAGGTTATGCACACAAACGAATGGATCATGTGATCCTGAATTGTGTTCAAGCTTGTTTCATTATCAAACTGGAAATTTTAAATGCATTATCAACTTTGAATTATTTAAACTGTCCACCTTGGGAACCCAGAACCCAGTGTGATGCCTCCACATTTTTATACTGTCTTACCTCGTTGGCCTATATGTATTTCTGAGCTGAAGCTACCAACATGTACTTGATCCCAACAATTGTCTTGTAAAAGAGATGAAAATACTGCAGTTTATATTTGAAGTCTTTGAATGAGTTTGCAAAATGGATATTGTATACGTACCGTTGAGTAGGCTCTACCTCGAGCACTCATTGCCAAGTAGAGTCCACTTTTCACTCCAGAAATACTCACGACTCCTCGATCTACCGTAGAAATTTCCAGGAGGCCTTGGAGAGTTCCGTGCACCAAAAGAAACAGGGAAGGCAGAGATAGCAAAAGCGTTAGAGATCACCATCAATGCCTTCTGAGTAAATTGAATGGGAATGTCATGAATATAGCGTTTTATTTTTGCTTGGTGTAATCCTCTCATGTGGGTGGTTCAAGTTAGCCGGCACCTTGTGTGACTTTACTATTTCATATGTATAGTTATTTTACAATAATATTGTCGGGTCAACAGGTCTGCTAATATGGACCAGCCACGCTGAAACGATGTGCTTCGCCAATGGCCAAATTAAAGGATATCATGATCGAGCAGGTAGTATCGAGCAGCTCCCCTCGATCAGAATCCAAATCCGGTCTCTAAAAACGGATGCATAATAAGTTTTATCTCCCCTTGGGATTCATCCTTCCTGGGCTGAAACTGTGTGCAAACGCATGAGGTATTGGCGTTTATCAGGCAAAGCGGGTACTTACAGAACTAGGACACTCGGTGGAGCATATACCTCCACCAGGTTGATTAGTTTCGGCTTTGTAGCCCACTGATGAGCTGGATATAGATTCGGACCTGATCTAAAATTGAATCGGCGTGTTCTTGTCACCTAACCAACTCATCCACCAAGTTTCATCCAAATCCGTCCACAACTTTTTGAGATATTGTGGATATATAATTTTAGCCCTCTGGTGAAGAATCACTTAAAAAAATTCTCGGATCCACATCTGGATCTATATCTTCACCAAAAACGAATGATTTTGGCGGTGTCACATACCCAAGCTTTCCACCAAATTTCGTCAGAATCCGTCCACAACTTTTTGAGATATCCTGTTCACAAACAGACAGACAGACAGACGTGAAACTATAACGTCCATCCACCTTTTGTGGTGACAGTTTATTGAAAGGAGACACAGGACAACGAAAATGGAAAATCCCAAGACAAAAGGCAGGCAGATACCAATGAAAAAATAAATAAATACACCTAACGATACTGTAAAATGAAAAGCAATTAAAATTCAAAATAATTAAATTAAGATGCCATGAACACGCAATCATTGATGTATAAAAGGGAGAAACCAGGCAAGGTCTTGAAGGACATGGGTGGGCAGGTCTCAAACATAGCATGGGGGAGGAATGCAGGGAGGCAAAGGTCAGTGCTGCGACATCCATGAAGACTGGCTTGCTCCACACTGAGGCTACCGAACCCAGAGAAAGCGCGTGTTCCGGCTCCAACTATCTCAATTTGCTCCACGTTGAGAGTCACTCGGCTTCAAAGAGAGGGAGAGGAGAGTTGTGAAGTGCAGGAAGAGAGAGAGGGTGACGAGTGCTTGTCATACTTTTAATACTTACCCCCGCGGTCATGCACTTTGCTTTTGAATGTTCTTCGCCAATGAGGTGGCATATCGCCGCGCCACCGTGACATTTTGATGGGGGTGTTGCCACTGGAGTTGCTGAGACCAATAATGGGACACCTTGCAGTGTGCCAATGGCAGGTTGTTGTTTTTTTTAACAGTTTCATTCGCAAATCATGGTCTCCAGCACATCACGTGCTTTTGACCGCCATCTTGCAAACACCAAGAATACTTTTTGCAACCATGACGTCACTTCACAAAGGAGTTGCCAGATATTGTGACCACTCCACAATCTTTCAGTGATCTGTCATTCATTTATCATGATCAAGAACATAAAGTGAAGGTTAACCTTGAACCACCCTTGTATAAATATAGGGTGCTAGGTTGTGTTGCGGAAGGAATATGTTTTCAAGTTAGTGAGAATACAAATGTCTCAGTGAATGTCAAATAAACTTGCTGCCATGTCAGGTGTCTCATCTGTCGCATGCCAAATGGCCATCCAGTTTTCACTCAAACCACACATTTATTTTATGAAAGCAAAATGGCATGAGTTATCTCATTTTGAGAAGATAATTTCCCAAGTGTTGGCCAGTAAAGCAAACTAAAAATTGTACTTTTTAAGGAAATTGAATGAGTTGAAAAATGAAACAACAGAAAAACAAATGAAAAATCACTCTTAGAGTGACAACTTGGCAAAACAGCACAAAGTATCCTTCCTAACTATACACCTCCTGTCATCACATGTCTCTCCACCCACTTCCTGTTACTTTTCGTTGATCCATCAGCTTCACTCTGCATTTACCGTTCCAAATTCACCATACACCTCCACAATTTTACTTCGACCTTTCCTTTTCCGAATCTTACGCAATCCTTATTTTAAAAATAAATAAATAAATAAATAAATTCACTTTTATCGAAACACCTCCCGTAACCACGTGCTTCTCCCGTAACCACGTGATCTGTTTCTACCTTTTGCGTTTCCCGATCCAAATTCACCATTCATCTCGTGATCTTTTCTTCAACCTTTCCTTCACATAATCTTATGCAATCTCTATCAAAAAATAATCATAAGAAACAGCATTCCTTATACAATTGCCTTTTCTTTTCATCTTCCTCTTTCACACATGTGGTTCTCATTACTGTATCATAATTCACTTCTCTTTTTCCATTTCAACAGACTGCTCTCAATTTGACCTTTCCTTCATACCTTGTCTGAAAAATCCAACTGTGACAGCGTTTCTTCTCTCCATTCTCTCAATTCACCTTTATTGCAACGATAAAGAAATGTCATTAATCGCATTTCTGACCTAAATTTTTTGAAAACCCAGTTTGTTATACATGTTCACTTTCCATCAATCATCCTTTTCTTCCAACTTCAGTGCCAATTCACCCTCTCACCCTCACTCTCAAAGCAACCATCACATTTTTTCCCCCTCCCAAGCTTCCCTCTCACCTTTTCAAAAACTCCCCTCACTTTTTCCGTTAACTCCCCACTCCCCTTCTCCAATATTCACCCCTCACTCATCCTTCTCAAAGTTGCCCCCCCCACCACTCTCATCCACAAAGCTGCTTCCTTCCCTGCCCTCTCTCCTCACTCATCACTCCACCTCCTCAAATCCTCAATTGCCTTCTGCCCCTCTCTTATTACTCCCCACTGTACCTCAACCCGGCACCACAGAGCCTTTTCTCCTCCACATCTGGCCCCTCCCCGAGCTCTTCTGCAATCCCCCACACTCTTTCAACAACTCTACTAACCTCCCCCTCCTCCCTTGTCCTACCCTCCCCCTCCCTCCCATCCCCTGCACCCAAAGCTCCTCCCCTCCCCCATCATTAACAGTGTGGACCTCTAATATCTGGGGCCTTCGCTCAAACCTGACAGAACTTTCCAAACAGGTTGCAACTGACAAACCAGACACAATCGGCCTAACAGAGACTTTCCTCCCTCAAGACATCTCTGACTCCCTCGTATCTCTCCCTGGTTACCCTCCTCTGGTGGAGACCTGAGCCTCACCATGGTGGAGGTGTTGCTCTCTTCATCAAAGACTTGATTCCTCACTCTCCATGCACTGCCCCTCACTCTCCACACCCCAGGAATACCTCTGGCTACGGCTTCCCCTCCACTCCCACCTCATGTTTATATGCGTGTTGTACCGTCCACCAAACAGTGATGGCTCCATTTACATTTCACTCTCCGAAAACATGAACCAACTTCTACTTCTCATCCAAACTCTCTCTTCCTCATATGTGGTGACTTCAATTGTCATCATGCAGTTGGCTAGGTGTGGGTACCTTTCTCACCTGTCATGGCACTTCAGTAAAAGACTTCTGCGAATCATTGGGACTGACTCAATCAGTCAATTTCCTGACCCGGATCTCAACCAACAGTACTCCATCCCTCTGGATCTTATTTTGACAAATTTCCCTGAAAATATCTGCTGTTCTTCCTCTGCTCCAACCGGTTCTTCTGACCACGTCCTTGTCAAAGTAAACATCTCTCTGGCTTTTATTAGAGAACCACCTCAGCGCCGTCGAGTCTGGCATTTCACTCAGGCCAACTGGCAGGGTCTCCAAGCAGCCATCAAACTTCTAGAATGGTCTCCTATCGCTACTTTCTCCAACATCAACTAATCTTGGGAATTCTTTCAAAGAAATGTGCTCTCTCTCATGCACAGATTTATCCCTCTCGTCTTCAGTTGTCCTACCCTTCCTCCTGCCCATGGTTCACTGAAGTTTGTGGCGAGGCAGTTGTCCTGAAAAAACTTGCTTTTGCCTCATGGAAAACAAACCCAACTGAGGGTAATCTCAGTTCCTTCCATAAAGCTTGGAACAAGTGTGTATCTACCCTCAGGAGAGCCAGGAAACAACATCTTTCTAATCTCAAGTCTGAACTCTCAAACCTCTCTCTCTCCTCTAAATCCTGGTGGCATCTAATCAAATCTGTTTCTGATGTATGTTCCCCTCCATCCCTTACCTCAAATGGCCGCACTGCTGACACCGCACGTGAAAAGGCTGAATGCCTAAACTCCGTATTTGCATCGAAATCTTGTGTCTGAAACCCATCGCTTTCTATCCCCACCTTACCCAGTCGTACCCCACTGTCCCTGGACTCTGTGTTCTTTTCCTCTGACAAGGTGGAGAGTTTGCTGTCAAACCTCGACTCAGATTCTGCAACCGGTCCAGACGGCATCAGCCCACGTGTCCTAAGAACTGCTCCCTGCTCTTGCTCACCCTTTCTCTGTTCTATTCAACCTCTCATTTGCTCAAGGTCATCTGCCATCTGCTTGGAAATCAACAAACATTACCGCCCTGCACAAAAAAGGTGCAAAACAGATCCCTGCAACTACAACCAATAAGCCTTCTCCCAATTATCAGCAAGGTATGGAATCCATCTTTAAATCAACACAAAGATTTACCTTGAAGCAGAATTCTTTGAAAGAGGAATTCAAGTGAAAATTATATCAAGCCACAGAACACAAAATGTCGATCTATGCTCTCAGCCTTCACAGTCAGATCACGGCAAACACCTGGTCGGATGGACCATATTGTTTATGTATGTATATATACATATATATACATATATATATATATATATATATATTATATATATATATGTGTCGATGTCGAAGTGAGGGGTGATTGTATTAAAAGGAGATTGCACAGAAAGTAAAACAAAACGATGTCCTGTAAAATACAATTGCACATTTTCAGGCGATGACACACCTCCCGAGGCACCAACCGCACGGCACCGCAGGGCCCAATACAGGCAGAAATGTACCTCTGTCTCATCGATGTTCCATTGAAAGCACGGGTACTTTTACCGAAACAAACTACCAAGCAGCTTGGGATCGTTCACCAAGTTGCAACTGCAACTTCCCTGCAACTACAGATCCTGCAACTTCAGACCAATCAGCCTTCTCCCAATAATCAGCAAGGTTATGGAATCCATCATCGCTTCAGACATTAAATCCTTCCTCTTCTCCAATGGCTTGATTTCCAATCATCAATTTGGTTTCAGACCAGGTCACTCTTCCTGGATATGCTGCTTCTGCTCTCCCACAATGGATGGAGGTACTCAATGCGAGACATGAAATCAGAGCCATATCCCTGGACATATCGCGTGCTTTTGACACAGTCTGGCACCTGCCCTGCTCACCAAACTCTCTTGCTATGGTATCAAAGCCATCTCCACTCATTGCTCGAGACTTCCTCTCCTGTCGCAGTCAACGTGTGGCCCGAAATGGAGTTCTTTCATCCCCTCTTCCGTCCAGGCTGGAGTTCCTCAAGGTAGCGTTCTGGGCCCTGTTCTTTTTCTGGTTTCATCAATGATCTCTCCGCCTCTCTGGAAAATCCTCTATATCTCTTTGCTGATGACTCCACCCTCTGCCAACCATCGATCATCCTCAGACAGGGAAGCAGCAGCTTCTTCGCTCACTGCAGATCTGGATAAACAAACTGGTCAACACGTGGAACATGTCTTTCAATCCGGACAAATCTCAACATCTCACTATGTCTCTCTGAAAGGACGGTTTAGAAAACCCCCCATCCACTTTCTCAACAATTCTCTGGAAGAAGTCCTTTTCTTCAAGCTTCTGGGTCTCACTTTCTGCCATGATCTTCCTGGGAAAGCCACATTTCCAACCTGGCCTCCAAAGCCAGTCGCCGACTGGGAATCCTCCATCATGCAAAGTCCTCCTCAGCCACCTGAGCTCTCTTTCCATTTACAAGCTTTTTTCCACAGCCTGATGGAGTAATGCTCTCCCTACGGGCTGGTGCTCCTGCCTCTTCACTTTCTTGGCTTCACGCTGTGGAAACCAAGGCATTTATGATCATTGGCATCTCCCGTGGTGAGGCTGAGTCTTTGGGCCTCTCACTCTCTCACCGATGCCAGGTCGGTGGTCTATCTGTCTTCTACCGTCTCCTCTCCGGTCTCCCCCCCCCCGCTCTGTCTGCGATTTGGTCCCCACCATACTTATGCAGGGCACTCAAGGTCCGCCAATGACCCAATTTTGGCAAAACTACCAAATCATGAATCGCTGCTCACCTTCACTCTTTCATTCCTCTTTTCCCCACCTTTGGAATAAACTCCTCACTTTATTCAATCCCATTCCTTCCCTCCAGGCCTTCAAAACAGCAGTTCACACACTTCTTATCTCCCCATTCAAACCTGATCTTTTCTACCCCATTAATCAATCCACATACCCCTTCGAATTCCCTGCTTTCCTTCCTGAAATTCTGTAATGCCAATCTTGTATACCCGGTGTTCCCACGCATCCCTCCTTCCACAGATCTCCTAATGTCTCTGTTCCCCACTGTTTTGTTCCTCTCTCCCACCCCTCTTGTCTCATGCGCCCTTGCTGTGTGTTGTGTGTTAGCTTCTTACGAGCCTCATCAATGCATTAAAAAAAAAACGTAGAATGGCACTTGGGAGGCACATTCCTCTGCAGGTGGAACAGTTCATGTTTTGTATCCACTGATGGGCTGGATCCGAACCAAAATCCAATCCGCTTGTTCTTGTCACGAACCAACTCATCACGTTGTTTTGTCACAACCCATGAACAACTTTTTATACATATATATATATATATATATATATATATATATATATATATATATATATATATATAAATATTTGTTATGGCCTGTGTTGACCTTTTAACCTTGAATTCATTGGCGATTGAATTCATTGACCTGATGTGCAAATCCTGTTAAATTTCAAGTCAATCATAAACAAATTGCGGATTTTAGAAAGTGATCTAAGTTGTTGACTAATATTGCCTATGTTGACCTTTTTGCATGTGATGACCTCAAAAATAATTGATGGTTGGTGGTTGTATCAGTGAGCTGATCTGAAAAGCCTGTTCAAATTTCAAGTAAATTGGATGAAATTGATAATTTTAGAAATTCGGCCTATTTTGACCTTTTGACATATGTTGACATCAAATAATTGCTGCTTGAATTCAGTACGCTGATGTGCAAATGGTCTTTAAATTTCAAGTCAATCGGATGAAAATTGACAATTTGAGAACAATTTTAGAAAATGTGGCCCATGTTGACGTTTTAGTCTATGTTGACGTATTGGACGATATTT
>CM068957.1:246709-264776 GCA_035128595.1 Eptatretus atami | reverse complement strand
GTCACCACATATGAGGAAGAGAGAGTTTGGATGAGAAATAGAAGTTGGTTCATGTTTTCGGAGAGTGAAATGTAAATGGAGCCATCACTGTTTGGTGGACGGTACAACACGCATATAAACATGAGGTGGGAGTGGAGGGGAAGCCGTAGCCGAGGTATTCCTCGGGGGTGGTGGAGAGTGAGGGCAGTGCATGGAGAGTGAGGAATCAAGTCTTTGATAAAGAGGCAACACCTCCCACATGGTGAGGCTCAGGTCTCCACCAGAGGAGGGAGTAACCAGGGAGAGATACGAGGGAGTCAGAGATGTCTTGAGGAGGAAAGTCTCTGTTAGGCCGATTGTGTCTGGTTTGTCAGTTGCAACCTGTTTGGAAAGTTCTGTCAGGTTTGAGCGAAGGCCCCAGATATTAGAGGTCCACACTGTTTAATGATGGGGGAGGGAGGAGGCTTTGGTGCAGGGGTGGGGGGGAGGGGGAGGTTAGGACAAGGGAGGAGGGGGAGGTTAGTAGAGTTGTTGAAAAGTGTGGGGATTGCAGAAGAGCTCGGGAGGGGCCAGATGTGGAGGAGAAAAGGCTCTGTGGTGCCGGGTTGAGGTACAGTGGGGAGTAATAAGAGAGGGGCAGAAGGCAATTGAGGATTTGAGGAGGTGGAGTGATGATGAGGAGAGAGGGCAGGGGAAGGAACACTTTGTGATGAGAGGTGGGGGGGGGCAACTTTGAGAAGGATGAGTGAGGGGGTAATATTGGAGAAGGGGAGTGGGGGAGTTAACGGAAAAAGGTGAGGGGAGTTTTTGAGAAAGGTGAGAGGGAAGCTTGGAGGGGGAAAAAATGTGATGGTTGCTTTGAGAGTGAGGGTGAGAGGGTGAATTGGCACTGAAGTTGGAAGAAAAGGATGATGGAAAGTGAACATGTATAACAAACTGGTTTTCAAAAAATTTAGGTCAGAAATGCGATTAATGACATTCTTTATCGTTGCAATAAAGGTGAATTGAGAGAATGGAGAGAAGAAACGCTGTCACAGTTGGATTTTTCAGACAAGGTAAGGAAAGGTCAAATTGAGAGCAGTCTGTTGAAATGGAAAAAGAGAAGTGAATTATGATACAGTAATGAGAACCACATGTGTGAAAGAGGAAGATGAAGCATTATAAGAGATCGTTTTATTATTATTTTGATAGAGATTGCATAAGATTATGTGAAGGAAAGTTGAAGAAAAGATCACGAAGATGAATGGTGAATTTGGATCGGGAAACGCAAAAGGTAGAAACAGATCACGTGGTTACGGGAGAAGCACTGTACGATGTTTCGATAAAAGTGAATTTATTTTTATTTATTTATTTTTAAAATAAGGATTGCGTAAGATTCGGAAAAGGAAAGGTCGAAGTAAAATTGTGGAGGTGTATGGTGAATTTGGAACGGTAAATCAGAGTGAAGCTGATGGATCAACGAAAAGTAACAGGAGTGGGTGGAGAACATGTGATGACAGGAGTGTATAGTTAGGAAGGATACTTTGTGCTGTTTTGCCAAGTTGTCACTCTAAGAGTGATTTTTCATTGTTTTTCTGTTGTTTCATTTTCAACTCATTCAATTCCTTAAAAAGTACAATTTTTAGTTTGCTTTACTGGCCAACACTTGGAAAATTATCTCTCAAATGAGATAATCATGCCATTTTGCTTTCATAAATAAATGTGTGGTTTGAGTGAAAACTGGATGGCCATTTGGCATGCGACAGATGAGACACCTGACATGGCAGCAAGTTTATTTGACATTCACTGAGACATTTGTATCTCACTAACTTTGAAAACATATTCCTTCCGCAACACAACCTAGCACCCTATATTTATACAAGGGTGGTTCAAGGTTAACCTTCACTTTATGTTCTTGATCATGATAAATGAATGACAGATCACTGAAAGATTGTGGAGTGGTCACAATATCTGGCAACTCCTTTGTGAAGTGACGTCATGGTTGCAAAAAGTATCTCTGGGTTTGCAAGTGCGGTCAAAAAGCACGTGATGTGCTGGAGACCATGATTTGCGAATGAAATGTTAAAAAAACAACAACCTGCCATTGGCACACTGCAGGTGTCCCATTATTGCTCAGCAACTCCAGTGCAACACCCCCATCAAATGTCACGGTGGCGCGGCGATATCCACCTCATTGGCGAAGAACATTCAAAAGCAAAGTGCATGACCGCGGGGTAAGATTAAAGTATGCAAGCACTCGTCACCCCTCTCTTCTTCCTGCACTTCACTCTCCCTCTCCTTCTTTGAAGCCGAGTGCTCTCAACAGTGGAGCAATTGAGATAGTTGAAGCCGGGAACACACGCGCTATTTCTTAGGTTGGTAGCGCTCAGTGGCTGAAGCCAAGTCTTCATGGATGTCGCAGCACTGACCTTTGCCTCCCTCGCATTCCTCCCCCATGCTATGTTTGAGACCTGCCCACCATGTCCTTTCAAGACCTTGCCTGTTTCTCCTCTTTTATTAACATCATTGATTGCGTGTTCATGGCATCTTAATTTAATTATTTTGAATTTTAATTGCTTTCATTTTACAGTATCGTAGTGTGTATTTATTTTTTTTTTCATGTGTATCTGCCTGCCTTTTGTCTTGATTTTCCATTTTCGTTGTCCGTGTCTCCTTTCAATAAACTGTCACCACAAAAGGGATGGACGTTATAGTTTCACGTTGTCTGTCTGTCTGTTTGTGAACAGATATCTCAAAAAGTTGTGGACGGATTCTGACGAAATTTGGTGGAAAGCTTGGGTATGTGACACCGCCAAATCATTCGTTTTTGGTGAAGATATAGATCCGATGTGGATCCGAGAATTTTTTTAAGTGATTCTTCACCAGAGGCTAAAATTATATATCCACAATATCTCAAAAAGTTGTGACGGATTTGGATGAAACTTGGTGGATGAGTTGGTTAGGTGACAAGAACACGCCGATTCAATTTTAGATCAGGTCCGAATCTATATCCAGCTCATCAGTGGGCTACAAAGCCGAAACTACAAACCTGGTGAGGTATATGCTCCACCGAGTGTCCTAGTTCTGTAAGTACCCGCTTTGCCTGATAAACGCCAATACCTCATGCGTTTGCACACAGTTTCAGCCAGGAAGGATGAATCCCAAGGAGATAAAACTTTATAGCATCCGTTTTAGAGACCGGATTTGGGATTCTGATCGAGGGGAGCTGCTCGATACTACCTGCTCGATCATGATATCCTTAATTTGCCATTGCGAAGCACTCGTTTCAGCGTGGCTGGTCCATATTAGCAGACCTGTTGACCGACAATATTATTGTAAAATAACTATACATATGAAATAGTAAAGTCACACAAGGTGCCGGCTAACTTGAACCACCCACATGAGAGGATTACACCAAGCAAAAATAAAACGCTATTTCATGACATTCCCATTCAATTTACTCAGAAGGCATTGATGGTGATCTCTAACGCTTTTGCTATCTCTGCCTTCCCTGTTTCTTTTGGTGCACGGAACTCTCCAAGGCCTCCTGGAAATTTCTACGGTAGATCGAGGAGTCGTGAGTATTTCTGAGTGAAAAGTGGACTCTACTTGGCAATGAGTGCTCGAGGTAGAGCCTACTCAACGGTACGTATACAATATCCATTTGCAAACTCATTCAAAGACTTCAAATATAAACTGCAGTATTTTCATCTCTTTTACAAGACATTTGTTGGATCAAGTACATGTTGTAGCTTCAGCTCAGAAATACATATAGGCCAACGAGGTAAGACAGTATAAAAATGTGGAGGCATCACACTGGGTTCTGGTTCCCAAGGTGGACAGTTTAAATAATTCAAAGTTGATAATGCATTTAAAATTTCCAGTTTGATAATGAAACAAGCTGAACACAATTCAGGATCACATGATCCATTCGTTTGTGTGAATAACCTGCCTACTCTTCATAAAAAGACACGGTGGGTCTTAAACATCCACCACACAGCAATCATAACTGACAGACAACGGTCAGGCTTAATGTCCCATCCGACGGATGGCACACTCATTGATGAGACACACTGCCCATGAAGCACCATGATGATATCTTTATAGTCGGTTCAGGGATCGAACCCACACAAGAAGCATGTTACCTTTGAGCTATCCTGCCAGCCTGGAACACATAATGTGGCATATGAGGTGTGCAAGGTACCACTTCCCTTGAATTACAAGGTACCATCAGATGTGCCTTTGGTAAAGAAAAGGTTAACTAATGTACTTGTTTGAAAGGACAAGTACAGTTTTTTAAGTTTCAGAAATGCAATGGTCAATGGAAAAAGTCGGTGGAAGGAATTATGTAGGTGGGTGGATGTGAGGGGGCACTCGGGAATGTTGTACAATAATAATTAATTTCATAGAAACAACAAACATATTAATTTCGCATCTATAACGATTAATGTCAATCTCTCTGTCTGTCTGTGTGTTACATATACATTCCTATATCTCTAGACGGATTTGGACTAAATTTGTCACAGAGGTTAAAGGTTGTACGGCCAGGTTTAAGCTGTTAGGGTTAGTGCCTCCTGAAACCCCTGGAAAAATGATGGCGTATACCTCCTCGTTGTTGTAGTTGGTTTGAATAGCGTCACCTTTGGTGGTATAGTGGAACCAAAAAGTGCCAACCTAAGGTAAGCTGAGAAGGGTACTCCCATGGTGGGAGTGCCCCTAAAGGATGAAGCAGAACTCCAGCCCTGCAGGATGGATTTAATTTTCCAGGTAACTGCATGACTGTCATCTTCTATGGTTATTGCCCCCACCACCAGGCTCACTTATCCCCTCAATTAAGAAATAAACTGGGTGGCTCAGAGGTTATTTGACTGCATATGCAGGAGAGAGCTGACACATATTCCTTCGGCGTGTTGACGCAGGTGAGCAAAATTCCTCCGAAGAAGAGAATCGCCTTTGGACGGCATACTCCAGAGCTGTAGCAAAAGTAATCGGTTGTCAGAGGAGACTTCTGGAGAGCAAGAACGGCGGAGAAATGCAACAGAATTGCAACAGCAAGAGGCCGTGCTGTATAAATAGAGAAAGAATGAGAACTGCGGAGACAGTGTGATCGATTGGCAACAGCAAGAGGCCTGAGCAAGAAGAATCGGATCAGTAACAACACTCAAGGACACAAGCTCCCTGTCCGAATGAATGGAAAAACTGCACATTCAACTACATGCCATGTGTGCAATATGAAGATGACCGAGTATTTTGATCGGATGTATGGCTGTGTTTGTCAGTTTTGTCAGGCAAGAAAATGAAAAGGTGAGTCCCCAGGGATGTGCTGCTCAGGGTAGGGGCAGCTAAAGTGAAACGGCCGAAGCTTGAGCATCCTCCAGAGCCATTGAGAGGATTATTGTCAGTGCCATCCAGTGAATCAAGACATTTCCTTTCTAATGCTCGCGAATATTAAAACGCTTTCCAATTGACTTCCCTTGGAGTGCAGGAAATTATCCTACCTGGCTACTTGCCCGCATTCAAATGATGTGGTCAAGTATATCACAGGGCCAAATCTCTTCTACCCCTTTCCAAATGAGAACCCCAAATTTTTTCAAATCTATTCACGGGAGATAACCACCAACAAGCTCGACAGCACTATAATAATATCCCATATATTGGAGAAATTTTAGTGCTTGATATTCAGGATATGCTGGAGGAGAAAAAGGAATATGCACGAAGCATAAGAATGGTGACTGAGCAAATGACCAGTGAGGAACTAACAGTTGTCACCTTCGCCGACAGAAGACAACCGCAGAGCATGAACGACAACTAACGTGCAGTCAATGAAGTTGCTGTCGTCATTGCTGGTCAGCAGTTCGAAAAATGAGACGTCATGCTATATCATCGTGATAATCGCCGACAACGTATCTGAGAGTCCAACCATGCGTATGACACACTACAGCATCCAATCATGTTTTGTGAGGGAGAAGACAGATATCACTTCACGATTCCGCTATCAGATCCGACGACAGGTATTTCACAATAAACCAGCTATGGATGGTCACTCCAACATGTACAACCAGGCGGGGACGGGGTGCGCAGACTGCCAAACCCCCCACTCCTGGCAACATTTTGAGAAAAAAAATATGGGATATTATTTACGTTATTACCCTCGTCCAAAGGAGAGGTATTGCATTTGAGTCATTTCATGTCAACATCGATACATATTATAAAAACAATAAGGTCCATCCGACCAGGGTGTTCAACATGTTTGTTTGGCTGTGAAGACATAAAGTATACATCGACATTTTGTGTTCTGTGGCTTGATACAATTTCCACTAATGACCCACTTTAAATCCTCTTTAAAGAATGCTGTTTTAAGATAAATCCTTTGTGTTTGTCGTTTTTATTTACTTGATGCGTGTGTACATTTGCACGTGTGTGTACTGTATGTATATAAACTGTATTACCACAATGGCATTTGACAACACTGTGTTTTATTGGTTATTGGTTGTTATCTGTATATAGGGGTTCAGAAAGTGGAATGAGCCCTCCCAGGTCTCAAAAGTATCTACCTCCGTAAGAGTGTGTTGTTGTTGTTGGTTGTTATCTCCACATGTAGGATCCAGAAAGTGTATGTTTGTGAATAAGGAAAAGACATTGTGAATAATGTAGAAACACATTAGAAACGATGGAGAAACACATCCATCTCCATATGAGTGTGTGTGTTGTGTGTGCACGCCGTATGTGTACGTGCAAGTTGCTGTTATCTGCTCTCTCCACATGTGGGTGGCTTTTAGGAGGAGAACATAAGACCACCACATCTCAAAGTATCTACCTCCATATGAATGTGTGTGTGTGTGTGTATGTGTGTGTGTGTGTGTGTGTGTGTGTGTGTTGTTGTTGATGGTATCTACATATGTGGTTCAGAATAAGGATTGGAGTCCTCCAGGGTGGCTCAAAGTATCCACCTTCATTTCAATAAGGGTCACGATTCACGGACCAAGTTGTGATTTCTGTTCTCAATGTTTTGTGTTGAGGCTCTGTTCAGGATCGTGGCTGAGTCCGGACAGCTTCCAACTGTAGTTCGTTTGTCGTAATATTCCCGGGATGGTTTTTAATATATCTGTGAGGTTCTTTGTCATTATTCTCGCAGCTCCAACTATCACTGGTTCATCTTTGGCATTCTTCAGCTTCCAGGATCTTTTCACTTCATTCTTGAGGTCTTGGTATTTGGTCATTTTCTTGATTTCTGCATCGTTTATTGCAAAATCACTGGTATTCACACCTCAGTTAGCAATGCCTTCTTCACTATTTTTTTTTGTAACTAAGTATGATATCTGGTTGCAATGCTTATTTTCGATGTTCACGCTTGATGGGATTATAGGTCATACGTAGCGGTACTTCCATGTTTTCAGTCCATGCTTTTGGTGAATGTTCCACTAATTTTCTGGAAATGGGATATAAAAGTTTTTGCAGATGTGTCAGCGGTTAACTTTACAAACTCTGTTGTCTCTTTGTGTGTACACCTGTTCTGACATGAGTTTTTTATTGTGTGTTCAGTAAGCATAATATATCACTCACTTTGCCAACGCCACCTCCACCCCTCACCTATCTCTTCTTTTTTTTTCCTCTCCCCACACTCACTCTCTCTCTCCCCCCCCTTCTCAGTCCCCTCTCCAAATAAAATGCAGCACTCTCCTCCCACACCTCTATGGCTCTCTCACTGTCTCTGTCCGCCTGTCCGCCTGTCTGTGTCTGTCTGTCTCTCTCGCACACTCCCGTCCTGCAGTGTATGCAATGTTTTGTGAGGCGTCGCTCTCTCCACCTCCACCCCCTTCCTCGCTTTTCTCCCCTTCCTAGCTTCCCCTTCTTCACCCACTCCTCACTTCACCTCCCTCTCTCCCTCCCTTCCTCTGCCCTCTCTGCCTCCCCTCTGTCTCCCTCCGCTCCCCCTCCTGTCTCCCTCAACCACTTCCCCTTCACACCCCCTTCAGCAAAGCGCGACGGGTTTGTATTTGCTAGTTGTGAATAAGGAAGAATGTTTACATATTAATTATGAAAAAACAATATTCACATATGAATAAGGAACAAATGTTTACATATTGTTAAGTTTGTGGGATAGATGGAGGAATTTCATGGTGAAGAGGATTGTTTTGCATAGCATGGTCCGTGGACGAATAGGAACACCTTGATGTAAATGAAGTGAGGAAAACTGCGAGCTTAAGATTGTTTATGTGTCATCACACGGAGTGGTGCCGTGTTAACTAGGAAGTGTTTAAGGATAGTTTCTCCCAGTATGTGATTGCCCACTGTGACCTTTAACTATGCTTTTGCATTTACAAGGCCAACAATTAAAGAATCACATTTTACAACAATAACTACTACAACAACTACAACAATGGCCGACCCCGCTGCTGATGGAGTCCGAACACAATCGGCAAACAAAATCCTGCCCCAGGATACGTAACCAGTAGGCCACGCCCCCGGGTTGGTGATTGGGTGGGGAATGTAAAAGAAGAAGGGGCTAGAGAGACAAGAGGGTGGTTGGAAGCAAAGAATGAGGCTCTGGTCCTCTTCGGAAGATGAAATAGCAGCGCAATTCTCGTTGTTCATGTTGTGCGAACTTGCTCGCATGCTGGAGCAGGACTCTAGCCATTGACTGTTTAGCTGGGTCGCGAAGTTTGTGTGCTTTGGAGGAGAAGAAGAGGAGCGTGTCTCTCAGCAATAACTCGGCAGTCTCCTGTTGTATGCTCGATGAAGAAGGCGGTGCCATTTGCTGTGAGAGACCTGGTGCTGTGAGAGGAGTGGTGTGAATCTCGATCATGAGAGGAAACTGTATGGGAATTGTGGCCCTGCATTGAAGACCATCCGCACGAATTACCTCACATACGGACCGCAGAGAGCAAACTCCACGCCATTTTGTGCGTTTCCACGCAGTGCTTCGAGGCTCATTGACTGTGAGGCTCCTAAAAGGCCATCTCTGGAAGCAAAGCTGAGTACCGGCATAAAGGGAGGAGTTTCTTTATTTTTATCTTTCTCCTTGTCCGTTTTTTGTGACGCGAATGGAGATGTCTCAAATTCGGCTTAGTTTTACCTCGTGTTTTCATTTGCAATCTGATTATTTTCATTAATACTCATTGATTTATGTTCATTAAACCATTGTTTATTCAATTTACTTATGTTCGTCTATTTGTTGTGCATTCGAGAATAAACCCTTGTGTTTCCGTTTGGATAAACGCTTTTGTTGGTTCCCATCCTGCATGCGCCAATATCTTCAAGGATCTCGGCTCTTCGCCTACAAGGTAAAACAGCTCGCTATCCGTCCAGGTTGGAGTTAATGCGCCTGAAACGACAAATGAATAATGAAGAAACATGTTACATTGAATAAGGAAGAAGCGTTTACATATGAATAATAAAGAAACAATTTTATACACACACTAATAAATGTGTGTGTGTGTATGTGTCAGTGTGTCTCCTCAAAACTCCAAACCATGAACCTAGCAGCCTGAAACATCGAAGGCACACTAAGAAAACTCCAAGGAGTGCATGACTGAAAATTGGATGTTTGGGTAAATTAAAACACCCCTTTTGAAGATAATTAACGGACTTATTTAATTATATCCTTCATCAGGTGCAATCCTTCAGCCATCACTCTCAGGGGTCTGAGGGTGTATCCCGGATGACCTCACAGGGGTCTGAAGCGTATCGGGATGACCTCACCGGGTCTGAAGCCGCCATGTTTTTGGCCTGCTAAACGTGCCTTGACTTGGAACAGGCCACAACGATTCTTCACGACAGTTTTTTTTTCATTTCCTCATTCATATTATCGAATGCCTGTTCATCAGCCACAAATCGCTGTATACTTTGCTTTTGCAAGTGCTATAGTTTTCAAATAGAGCTTGGAGCGTATTTCATGCATTACATGATAAATTTCCACAATCTACTCTCACTGACCAATTAAAGTTTTATTCATCAAACTATTATTTGGGTTTTGAGGATCAGATATCGTCCGGAGTAAATAACTCTCAAAATCTCTTGTGAAATCTCTGATAACTTAAAGAAATAACGAGTCTTATAACGAAGCGAGATACCTATTTACTTGTAAACAAGCAAGGCTGTGTTCCCTCTTCGATACATATAACAGAAAATGTGAAATTTCCAAAGAATTAAACTTATCCTTTTCAACTGTTTGGAAAAAAAAATAAAAAAATTATGTTTAGTGAACAAAAATAGAACATAACAAAATTAACTAGCTCATTGAGCCCTCTATGACCTCATGCATTCAATGCAACACCTCGTGCCCTGCCCCCTGAGGGACTGATATCCATAGGCGTCTGCCAGATCTATATGTAATTTGCAGAGGTTTCGCAAGGTGCTTTACAGGGTACCTCATCGTTATTGTCAGGTCAGGCTAGATCAGATCTGTGACTTGCTGCAGGTATCAGTAAACCTCGCACTAACCTGTTCCATGGTCGGGATTAATCGGTGACTAAACCATCTTCCTCCACCAGGTTTCAGGTGAGGAGGGGGTATGATATGGACACCAGCAGGATGAAGACTAAAACCTGTCAAATGGCGGAGAGCTCCTTGTTAGCCAATGGCCATTCCATATCGAGTGACCAACTGTGTCCTGCAGACGTCTTCCTGCAGTTGGGTTACTTCTTATTAGGAGGTTTGGTGGAGGATTTGCACCTCCGGCCACCAGAAAACCCTTCATTCTGCAAAAACATTCCAAAAGCATTAAAAATCTGAAAACCACTCCGTGAAGTACCTCCTGTGCAGCTTCCTTTGCAGGGCAGCTCCCCGGGTGACGGGATTGGGGCAAATCCTTCGGAACCCCCAATCTTTATGATAGGACGGAACCAGGCGGCGTAACATTCCGTGCTCAGTTTGTGGGAGAGAGTGTCGGGGTTGTACTAAGTGATCGTGCCACCAGATGGCAGTCTGCCTTGGGTTAACCTGAGCAGTCCTCTCAGGTGGTGCCTGGAATTCCAATCCAAAGAGGAGGTTGATCACCTGTCTCTGTTATCATTGATGGTGAAGCTGTTGGACATCGTATCGCAAGCACATTCTGAGGTTCGGAGACCGGATTTGGCGAGTTCATGGCGTGGTGTTCCACATACTATTGGCTCTGGTCACTCTGATGGTACCATGCCCCTAAGGAATTGCTAAGGCTGTGTCCAAATAAGACTGACTCCAATGATAATTGAGGTAACTCTGGTCATGTGAGCATATTATGAGACTAAGGTATTCGATCACTCCTTGGTGTATTAACACCTTGTCTCTGTATAAGTTCCGACTGAGGGCGAGGATCTCACCTGAAGGACACTTCAAGCCACGCTCGAGTCTGTGGTTGATCAGTGTTCCCAGTGAGATACACTTCAAGTCTGCGGAGATATTCTAAGTGGCATCGCACTGGAACTGATTAGGATGTTATGGCGTGTGTTTGACCCATTGTGTTCTGGAATGTGATCCTAAGAATACACTAAGTCCTTGACTTTGTAAGAGTCATGTCTAAGGGGCTGGTTCATGGATCAGCACCGCATGAAGATCATCGCTCAGAATTGTTATTCCAACGCTGGCCAGTGTGGTCAAAGGAGATTGGGCATGGTGCGTCATTGATGGTCGCTTGGGGATGATCCAGAACTGCAGTGGTCTACCGAGTCTTCAGTTCTCGAATATCTGGACCACCAGCTGTGTGCTCCGTTCGCCCTGACGATGGTTTTGCTTCCTGTCCCCTGAGGCGAGTGGTCCGTGCTCCTCACCCGGCGAGTGGTTCGTGCTCCGTCGCCCTAAGGCGATGGTCCGTGCTCCGCGCCTGAGCGAGTGGTTGTCTCCCGTACCCTGAGCGAGTGTTGTGCTCCGTTGCCCTGATGATGGTTTGCCCGTTGGCCCTGAGCATGTGGTTCGTGCTCCGATGCTACGTCACCCTGAGCAAGTGGTTGTGGTCTGTCGCCCTGAGAGTGGTTGTTGTTGTTCATAAACGCACATCCTATATCATCTCTCCATAAGTCCATCCCCCCCCTCCACATTACAGAGCAGCACCCATCCGTCCACACCTCTCTCACTCTCCCCTCGCTCTCTATTCTGTCTCTTTTCTGTGTCTGGACATATATGGACGTGTTTTGTCTTGGATGTGCTGTCTCTAAATCGTTCCGGTGGTTTTCTTTCCTGATGGGAATTTTACTCCGGATGTGTCCGCGGGTTGTTGTCTCTGGGCCAGCTTGACTCCAATGATGCTTAGCCGGTTTTGTTCGAGACGCGTCCAGGTGGTGTTGTCTCTGGACGCGCCTGGCTAGGTTGTCTCGACGGTCTGGGCGGTGTTTGTCTCGAAGCTGTCTGGCGGTGTTTGTCCGGACGTGTCTGGGCGGTGTTGTCTCTGGACGCATCCGGGCGGATGTTTTGTACCTCTGAGATGCGTGCTGGCGGTAAGTATCTCAGCACACTGTCGCCTTCCCTGACTTTCCACACTCACGCCTGTCGTCTTCCCTCCCCCCCCCCCACCTCAATCCCCACACTCCTCCTTGCTCCTCTCTCACCTCTCTCCCCGCTCTCCTCTCCCCCCTCCCGCCCCTCTATATACCCGTTACAGTGAAGCAACAGGTTGCATTAACCAGTATATATACATACATGTATGTATATAGTATACATACGTTACTGTTACGGTGTGTGAAATTCGCAATTACACCATAAAGGGCCCTCAGGTGAGATATCTCCATAGTAAAGTTGAGTTAGCCCTAAACCGTTGTATAGACGGAATTTATGTTGATCCAGCCGGGCTGCGACGCTTTTGAGGTTAAGGCCATTTTCTGTTCTAGTCTTTTATTTCAAACAACAGCATCTCAACAATCACGCCATCACCACCACAGCGCCACCAACTACAACGAACGCCACCTCCACCACCATGCCTACCACAGTTCATCGCTTCCTAAAACAACCATTCGCAAACACCACCACCTCGCCTATTACCTTCACAACTTTTCATCCCACATTCATCGCTCTCTACGGCCATTCTCCCAAAACACCACATCAACACAAACGGCGTGTTCCCGGAGCCGTTCGGCCATGGAGGCCGAACGCGCGATTCCGGGATCAGGAATGCTTCACGCCCACAGTTCCTCCTCCGTCGCCACATGGCAAGCGCGAGGCGACTTGGCCCCGCCATCCAGGCGCGTGGGAGGTGATTCCATCTATGTCGTCTATGCAAATTTTAGGATCAGGGGAGGTTCACGCCCATTTTTGGCACGACCAATGGCTGACCCCGGGGGGCGGTGTGGCCCCAGCCTCCAATCGCGTTCTTATCCGGGTATTTGCATGTCGGCAGCCATCCTGAGAGCTATATAGAGACGAGCGCAAGGCGAGTCGCCAGGAGAGTGTCTGGGAACTGTGGAGCTAAGCGTGAGTTGGACGTTGAGCGGTTGAGCGTTGGACATGAGCGTTCGTGAGAGTTGAGCCGGAAGAGGGGAGTGCGCGCGGGAAGCCAAGCAGGCGGCGGGTCGGGCAAGGAAGCTTCGGGTCCGAGGCAAGGAGGTACGCGGTCGGCAAACAGAGGTTGGCGGTGTGGGGGGATCGCTCGTACTCGCTCCGCGGACCCGAAGCCAGCCAGCCAGCCAATCCCCCCCCCAGGGCAATCAAACAATTTTCCCACCTTCCCCCGCGCTGAGATCAGTGCAAAGAAGGGGCGCCGTTCCTGCCCCCACTCAGGCGGGCCATTCGCCAACGCGTGGTGCCAATGAGCAGGTCCAGATAGGCGCGGAGTGTTCGGGTCACCCAGCCGGAAAAGCGGACACTTTTGCGGCGTTTGCCCTGGCGCAAACGCCTGTTGGGAATTGCGGAGCGAGACGCGGTGAGAGCCGACCTCTCCGACGGTGACCTTGGCCGGCTCCTCTAGGTCCACGCGCACAGTTTGGCCTACGGCCTGTCTGCTCCTTGTCTTGAAAGGTGGCTTCCTCATTGCTTTTGTGTAGATTTGTTTGCGCCGTCTGTGAGAGTACACGGTTTAGACCGTGGTTGCCGGGCCGTGTGTACGCGTTAGTGGGTTGGTCGGAGTTGTCGAACTGTTTATTCTGGGCTTTGCTTTTTGTGTCTGGCTGTACATATACGTTACTGTTCCGTGTGTTAGGTAAGTATATAGTGCTTGCTTTGTTGATACCTGTGACCCGTTTCAGTTCGTCTTTTGTTCTCTCGCAAAGTAATCTTCAATACTTGCCATCACGTAGGGTTGTAGTGGGTATGGTGTCAGTACATCCCGGTAATTAAGGCTTGAACCGTCCTAGTCGAATGAGATAACACCGGGGCTACGGTTATGCCCGATAGTAACAGAACCGGGGCCCGCTCGAAGCGTCCATCGGGGTCCGGGAGCGACTCCTGGTGGACGAGGTGGACGCATGTCGCCCTGAGATATTAAGCGAGCCGGGAGGGGACTCGAAATAGGTAGGTCGGGTTTGGGGCGAACGAACCTACCTCCTATCGCGCCGTTGGCAGATTGGCCACGATTGTGTGAGGTGGAAAGCCCACCCGTGACTAGCTTCCCGGCGTTGGTCCGAGAGGGTCACGACAGAATTGTCTCGTTCGGTGGCGCCAGAGATCCTGCGATAGTCGAGTTAACGTGGCCGTTCGCGAAGGTTTTGGGTTGGGACGACGCCGGCGGGGACGCGAATTCGCACTCAGGATGGGACCATGCACACCACAGCACCCACCGAAAATGGTTGTGTGTTTGTGTGTGTGTGTTGTGTGTGGAGATGGTGGTGTGTGTGTTTGGTGTGTGTGGCCTGGTGTGTGTCCTGTGTGTTGATGTGTGGGGTGTTTATAGTACTATTTTGTGCATGGTGATTGCCTACTGTGATTGCGGTGTGTGTGTGGTGGGTGGTTGTGTTGTGAGGCACGTGTGTGGAGTGTGTTGGGGTGTTCTCTGATTATTGCTATTATTGGTAGTGTTATTCTGTTTAAGCTATTATTTATGTTGTGGCTCCTGTCTTGGGACTTCGGTCGGAACCGCCCACGGTGCAGTAATTGGTCTTTATTTTGATCTCCACCATTAACTCCAAAACATTAACTTTGCATGCAATACTTTCAACTCTTAGGGGGAGTGCATTCGTGAAATATTGGGTGTGTTGGGTGAAATTAAAACCCCATTTTAATCTATCTATATTCCAGAATATGCTCTGTGTGTGTCTGTCTGTCTGTCTGATTCTGTCTGTAATGCTAGTGTGTTTGACCGGGTGTGCCGTTATACCGTCTGACAACCAGCTGTCCGTTAATTGAAACTCGCCAGGCAAATATTTGCTGCTGTGGAGCCTAGGATTGCCTTTTCAAGGTTTTGATATTAACGGAAAGCGGTTCCCTAAGTATAGACGGCATTTTTTATTTCATCAACCAATGGCAGGACAACGGTGCTGTATAACATCACTATTGACGTCACAGATAAAAAAATAATCTTTTTTGCACTGTATGTCTATGCAGCTGTACGGGCACGCACAGGTACGGGCCCTGTGCCGCTACGCACGCACCTACGGGCCCCGCACTTACGGGCACAGGCACATGCACGGGCACTCGAGAGGCGAAGGAACAGCCTGTCTGGTTGTTGTTTCTGTGGTTTGAAAGTTGTGTTTGTTTTTTTTGCCCATGCAGCACGTACGGCTGACAGCACTAACGGGCAACGCACGTATGGGCGGCCCAACTTATAAGTAAGAATGATTAACGGGTGGCCCCCAGATTGCTCATGTTGATGTGCCTATCTGGTTAGTCGAGGTGTGAATTGCGTGTCAGCTACCCAACTCCATGGTCTTGAGGCCGTTGTGGGTAACCTCGCTTGCGGGTGTTGCCGAGTGTCGTTTTGTGGCCTGCTCAACCATATCATTGACTGGAAACAGGCGGCACACACAATTGTCTTCATGATAAAAAAGTTTTTTTTCGCTCCACTTTCCCTCACTCATGTTATCAGCGAGAACTGCTTGTTCATCAGAGCTGCAGCACGAATCGCTGGGTACATTGCAAATGCTATAAATGCTCCTGAAGACGATCGCCAGCCCGTTGGTGGGCTTTATATATTTAATCATCCGAACAAGCGTGCATTACGCTATCGAAGAGATATGGGCCTCTAACTCTGAAAACAAGGAAAGAATTACGAAAATTTCATACCTCCGAATGAAGTTAGCAGCAAGTTCCGAATGCTAAAAAAAAAAAAAGTGTTCATTTGCTCAACTTGGACACAGTTTTTACATGTTGGCACTCCAAGGAGGTGATGTTTAATATGCTGGGATCGGTGGACACTATTATCGCGTCCAAGTCCAGCCCGTTCCCTCATAACCATTTTGTTGGGTGACGTTAAGCCGAAACCTTGGCAGAGGCAATCTATCAATACTTGTATTGCAACTGTCACTTTTTGGGGGGGGAATACTGCAATGCATCGATCGAACTTGAACAATGTTCAGCGGCCACATCGCCTGGCATTGGCCACATTTTGTTCTGAGGGGTGGTAATCCAGGTTGGGTTGCTGGGTTCGCTGAAATGTGCAAGCTGGTGTTTATACAACAATGTTCCCATTTCTGTAACGATGATCTTTCATTCAATACACCGTACTGGGCACTAAACATAAATACAGAGTGAATGATTAAATAAAAAAATAAACTTTCATGAGAACAGACAAGAGGTCAGAGAACAGACACAGAGGTTCATGAAAACAGACACACAGGTTCATGAAAACAAACACACGGTTCATGAAAACAGACACACAGCGTTCATGAAACAGACACACAGGTTCAAGAGAACAGAACACATCAGGTTCAATGAGAACAGACACAATGTTCAAGAAACAGAACCACAGGTATCACAGAGAGACAGTACCACAACAGGTTCAAGAGAACAGACACAAGGTTAATCAAGAGAACAGAACACGCCGTTTCAAGAGAACAAGACAACCACAGGTTCAAGAGAACAGACCACACCAGACAGCTGGAACAGCTCTCGCATTCACCCACACAGGCCAGCATACGTCTATTGTAACATATTATATGTCTCGTTCTTAGTTTACCTTGTCATCATAATTCTTATCAACAAACTTGAACAAGATATTGGGTGAAGTGTAGTTGGTAATCTGAGGCTTACGTAAGATAAAGATTCTCAATGTTTTGGGGGGTTTATTTTTTCACTTCCTCACTCTAATATCTGCGAAAGCCTGTGTTCATACAAGAGGCTATGAATCGCTTGGGTAACAGTTACAATGCTTATAAACTTCCTGAAGACGCCAAGCGAGTTGGTGGCTTATATTTCATGATCCATACTCATGGCATGATCTGAGAATCTTTCATTAAACTGTTTATTAAGGGCTTTCAATTGGAAATATGTACGAATATCACAAGCTGTGCCTTAACTGATTAACTGGTGTATAAAACTCCTGTCTGAAACTTAGCAATTGTTGTGAAATGAATACTTGTTATCCTCTCCATCAGAGGTAGACTGAGAGTTTGAAGAAAAAGACGGTTTTCTCTCTCTCTCTGTATCTGTGGCAGATTCTGTGGAACACTCAAAATCCTCTCGGCTTTATACCAATTCAAAAGGGTAATTTCAGAGAATAGCATAGTTCGGCTGCGCGACGCTTCACCTCTCCACATAGTCATTCAAAGATTGACGTCACAATTTGCTGTGTTGGCATGATTTACACACCAATCATCATACAACATTTATTTATTCTCCAAATTTATTGCTGGGCAAAATCGAGATTTTTTAATTCGGGAGGTTGGTTTGTCGAATTTTGTTATTCGGTCTGTCTGTCTGTAACGATATACAGGTATTATTTAAACCGATCCTCACGAAATTCACCATGAGAGGTGACTTCAATTGTCATCATGCCAGTTGGCTAGGTGTGGGTACCTTTCTCACCTGTCATGGCACTTCAGTAAAAGACTTCTGCGAATCATTGGGACTGACTCAATCAGTCAATTTCCTGACCCGGATCTCAACCAACAGTACTCCATCCCCTCTGGATCTTATTTTGACAAATTTCCCTGAAAATATCTGCTGTTCTTCCTCTGCTCCAACCGGTTCTTCTGACCACGTCCTTGTCAAAGTAAACATCTCTCTGGCTTTTATTAGAGAACCACCTCAGCGCCGTCGAGTCTGGCATTTC
>CM068957.1:234667-246392 GCA_035128595.1 Eptatretus atami | reverse complement strand
AGCCAGAAACAGATTTGATTAGATGCCACCAGGATTTAGAGGAGAGAGAGAGGTTTGAGAGTTCAGACTTGAGATTAGAAAGATGTTGTTTCCTGGCTCTCCTGAGGGTAGATACACACTTGTTCCAAGCTTTATGGAAGGACTGAGATTACCTCAGTTGGGTTTGTTTTCCATGAGGCAAAAGCAAGTTTTTTCAGGACAACTGCCTCGCACAAAACTTCAGTGAAACCATGGGAGGAGAAGGGTAGGACAACTGAAGACGAGAGGGATAAATCTGTGCATGAGAGAGAGCACATTTCTTTGAAAGAATTCCCAAGATTAGTTGATGTTGGAGAAAGTAGCGATAGGAGACCATTCTAGAAGTTTGATGGCTGCTTGGAACCCTGCCAGTTGGCCTGAGTGAAATGCCAGACTCGACGGCGCTGAGGTGGTTCTCTAATAAAAGCCAGAGAGATGTTTACTTTGACAAGGACGTGGTCAGAAGAACCGTTGGAGCAGAGGAAGAACAGCAGATATTTCAGGGAAATTTGTCAAAATAAGATCCAGAGGGATGGAGTACTGTTGGTTGAGATCCGGGTCAGGAAATTGACTGATTGAGTCAGTCCCAATGATTCGCAGAAGTCTTTTACTGAAGTGCCATGACAGGTGAGAAAGGTACCCACACCTAGCCAACTGCATGATGACAATTGAAGTCACCACATATGAGGAAGAGAGAGTTTGGATGAGAAGATAGAAGTTGGTTCATGTTTTCGGAGAGTGAAATGTAAATGGAGCCATCACTGTTTGGTGGACGGTACAGACATATAAACATGAGGTGGGAGTGGAGGGAAGCCGTAGCCAGAGGTATTCCTGGGGTGTGGAGAGTGAGGGCAGTGCATGGAGAGTGAGGAATCAAGTCTTTGATGAAGAGAGCACACCTCCACCATGGTGAGGCTCAGGTCTCCACCAGAGGAGGAGTAACCAGGGAGAGATACGAGGGAGTCAGAGATGTCTTGAGGAGGAAAGTTCTGTTAGGCCGATTGTGTCTGGTTTGTCAGTTGCAACCTGTTTGGAAAGTTTGTCAGGTTTGAGCGAAGGCCCCAGATATTGAGGTCCACACTGTTAATGATGGGGAGGGGAGGAGGTTTGGGTGCAGGGGATGGAGGGAGGGGGAGGGTAGGACAAGGAGGAGGGGGGGAGGTTAGTAGAGTTGTTGAAAGAGTGTGGGGGATTGCAGAAGAGCTCGGGAGGGGCCAGATGTGGAGGAGAAAAGGCTCTGTGGTGCCGGGTTGAGGTACAGTGGGGAGTAATAAGAGAGGGGGCAGAAGGCAATTGAGGATTTGAGGAGGTGGAGTGATGAGTGAGGAGAGAGGGCAGGGGAAGGAAGCAGCTTTGTGATGAGAGGTGGGGGGGGCGCAACTTTGAGAAGGATGAGTGAGGGGGTGATATTGGAGAAGGGGAGTGGGGGAGTTAACGGAAAAAGGTGAGGGGGAGTTTTTGAAAAGGTGAGAGGGAAGCTTGGAGGGGGAAAAAATGTGATGGTTGCTTTGAGAGTGAGGGTGAGAGGGTGAATTGGCACTGAAGTTGGAGAAGAAAAGGATGATTGATGGAAGTGAACATGATTAACAAACTGGGTTTTCAAAAATTTAGGTCAGAAATGCGATTAATGACATTTCTTATCGTTGCAATAAAGGTGAATTGAGAGAATGGAGAGAAGAAACGCTGTCACAGTTGGATTTTTCAGACAAGGTATGAAGGAAAGGTCAAATTGAGAGCAGTCTGTTGAAATGGAAAAAGAGAAGTGAATTATGATACAGTAATGAGAACCACATGTGTGAAAGAGGAAGATGAAGCATTATAGAGATCGTTTTATTATTATTTTGATAGAGATTGCATAAGATTATGTGAAGGAAAGGTTGAAGAAAAGATCAGAATGAATGGTGAATTTGGATCGGGAAACGCAAAAGGTAAGAACACGATGCACGTGGTTACGGGAGGTGTTTCGATAAAAGTGAATTTATTATTTATTTATTATTTTTAAAATAAGGATTGCGTAAGATTCGGAAAAGGAAAGGTCGAAGTAAAATTGTGGAGGTGTATGGTGAATTTGGAACGGTAAATGCAGAGTGAAGCTGATGGATCAACGAAAAGTAACAGGAAGTGGGTGGAGAGACATGTGATGACAGGAGGTGTATAGTTAGGAAGGATACTTTGTGCTGTTTTGCCAGTGTCACTCTAAGAGTGATTTTTCATTGTTTTTCTGTTGTTTCATTTTCAACTCATTCAATTTCCTTAAAAAGTACAATTTTTAGTTTGCTTTACTGGCAACACTTGGAAATTTATCTCTCAAATGAGATAACTCATGCCTTTTGCTTTCATAAAATAAATGTGTGGTTTGAGTGAAAACTGGATGGCCATTTGGCATGCGACAGATGAGACACCTGACATGGCAGCAAGTTTATTTGACATTCACTGAGACATTGTATTCTACTAACTTGAAAACATATTCCTTCCGCAACACAACTAGCACCCTATATTTATACAAGGGTGGTTCAAGGTTAACCTTCACTTTATGTTCTTGATCATGATAAATGAATGACAGATCACTGAAAGATTGTGGAGTGGTCACAATATCTGGCAACTCCTTTGTGAAGTGACGTCATGGTTGCAAAAAGTATTCTTGTGTTTGCAAGATGGCGGTCAAAAGCACGTGATGTGCTGGAGACCATGATTTGCGAATGAAACTGTTAAAAAACAACAACCTGCCATTGGCACACTGCAAGGTGTCCCATTATTGTCTCAGCAACTCCAGTGGCAACACCCCCATCAAAATGTCACGGTGGCGCGGCGATATGCCACCTCATTGGCGAAGACATTCAAAAGCAAAGTGCATGACCGCGGGGTAAGTATTAAAAGTATGACAAGCACTCGTCACCCTCTCTCTTCCTGCACTTCACAACTCTCCCTCTCCTCTCTTTGAAGCCGAGTGACTCTCAACGTGGAGCAAATTGAGATAGTTGAAGCCGGAACACGCGCTTTTCTGGGTTCGGTAGCCTCAGTGTGGAGCAAGCCAGTCTTCATGGATGTCGCAGCACTGACCTTTGCCTCCCTGCATTCCTCCCCCATGCTATGTTTGAGACCTGCCCACCATGTCCTTCAAGACCTTGCCTGGTTTCTCCCTTTTATACATCAATGATTGCGTGTTCATGGCATTTAATTTAATTATTTTGAATTTTAATTGCTTTTCATTTTACAGTATCGTTAGGTGTATTTATTTATTTTTCATTGGTATCTGCCTGCCTTTTGTCTTGGATTTTCCATTTTCGTTGTCCTGTGTCTCCTTTCAATAAACTGTCACCACAAAAGGGATGGACGTTATAGTTTCACGTCTGTCTGTCTGTCTGTTTGTGAACAGGATATCTCAAAAAGTTGTGGACGAGATTCTGACGAATTTGGTGGAAAGCTTGGGTATGTGACACCGCCAAAATCATTCGTTTTTGGTGAAGATATAGATCAGATGTGGATCCGAGAATTTTTTTAAGTGATTCTTCACCAGAGGCTAAAATTATATATCCACAATATCTCAAAAGTTGTGACGGATTTGGATGAAACTTGGGGATGAGTTGGTTAGGTGACAAGAACACGCCGATTCAATTTTAGATCAGGTCCGAATCTATATCCAGCTCATCAGTGGGCTACAAAGCCGAAACTAATCAACCTGGTGGAGGTATATGCTCCACCGAGTGTCCTAGTTCTGTAAGTACCCGCTTTGCCTGATAAACGCCAATACCTCATGCGTTTGCACACAGTTTCAGCCCAGGAAGGATGAATCCCAAGGGGAATAAAACTTATTATGCATCCGTTTTTAGAGACCGATTTGGATTCTGATCGAGGGGAGCTGCTCGATACTACCTGCTCGATCATGATATCCTTTAATTTGCCATTGGCGAAGCACATCGTTTCAGCGTGGCTGGTCCATATTAGCAGACCTGTTGACCCGACAATATTATTGTAAAATAACTATACATATGAAATAGTAAAGTCACACAAGGTGCCGGCTAACTTGAACCACCCACATGAGAGGATTACACCAAGCAAAAATAAAACGCTATATTCATGACATTCCCATTCAATTTACTCAGAAGGCATTGATGGTGATCTCTAACGCTTTTGCTATCTCTGCCTTCCCTGTTTCTTTTGGTGCACGGAACTCTCCAAGGCCTCCTGGAAATTTCTACGGTAGATCGAGGAGTCGTGAGTATTTCTGGGTGAAAAGTGGACTCTACTTGGCAATGAGGTGCTCGAGGTAGAGCCTACTCAACGGTACGTATACAATATCCATTTTGCAAACTCATTCAAAGACTTCAAATATAAACTGCAGTATTTTCATCTCTTTTACAAGACAATTGTTGGGATCAAGTACATGTTGTAGCTTCAGCTCAGAAATACATATAGGCCAACGAGGTAAGACAGTATAAAAATGTGGAGGCATCACACTGGGTTCTGGTTCCAAGGTGGACAGTTTAAATAATTCAAAGTTGATAATGCATTTAAAATTTCCAGTTTGATAATGAAACAAGCTTGAACACAATTCAGGATCACATGATCCATTCGTTTGTGTGCATAACCTGCCTACTCTTCATAAAAAGACACGGTGGGTTCTTAAACATCCACCACCAGCAATCATAACTGACAGACAACGGTCAGGCTTAATGTCCCATCCGACGGATGGCACACTCATTGATGAGACACACTGCCCTGAAGCACCATGATGATACTTTATAGTCGGTTCAGGGATCGAACCCACACAAGAAAGCATGTTACCTTTGAGCTATCCTGCCAGCCTGGAACACATAATGTGGCATATGATGGTGTGCAAGGTACCATCTTCCTTGAATTACAAGGTACCATAGATGTGCCTTTGGTAAAGAAAAGGTTAACTAATGATCTTGTTTGAAAGGACAAGTACAGTTTTTTAAGTTTCAGAAATGCAATGGTCATGAAAAAGTGGTGGAAGGAATTATGTAGGTGGGTGGATGTGAGGGGGCACTCGGGAATGTTGTACAATAATAAGTTAATTTCATAGAAACAACAAACATATTAATCGCATCTATAACGATTAATGTCAATCTCTCTGTCTGTCTGTGTGTTACATATACATTCCTATATCTCTAGACGGATTTGGACTAAATTTGTCACAGAGGTTAAAGGTTGTACGGGCCAGGTTAAGCTGTTAGGGTTAGTGCCTCCTGAAACCCCTGGAAAAATGATGGCGTATACCTCTCGTTGTTGTAGTTGGTTTGAATAGCGTCACCTTTGGTGGTATAGTGAACCAAAAAAGTGCCAACCTAAGGTAAGCTGAGAAGGGTACTCCCATGGTGGGAGTGCCCCTAAAGGATGAAGCAGAACTCCAGCCCTGCAGGATGGATTTAATTTTCCCAGGTAACTGCATGACTGTCATCTTCTATGGTTATTGCCCACCACCAGGCTCACTTATCCCCTCAATTAAGAAATAAACTGGGTGGCTCAGAGGTTATTTGGACTCATATGCAGGAGAGAGCTGACACATATTCTTTCGGCGTGTTGACGCAGTGAGCAAAATTCCTCCGAAGAAGAATCGCCTTTGGACGGCATACTCCAGAGCTGTAGCAAAAGTAATCGTTTGTCAGAGGAGACTTCTGGAGAGCAAGAACGGCGGAGGAAATGCAACAGAATTGCAACAGCAAGAGGCCGTGCTGTATAAATAGAGAAAGAATGAGAACTGCGGAGACAGTGTGATCGATTGGCAACAGACAAGAGGCCGTGAGCAAGAAGAATCGGATCAGTAACAACACTCAAGGACACAAGCTCCCTGTCCGAATGAATGGAAAAACTGCACATTCAACTACATGCCATGTGTGCAATATGAAGATGGACCGAGTATTTTGATCGGATGTATGGCTGTGTTGTCAGTTTTGTCAGGCAAGAAAATGAAAAGGTGAGTCCCAGGGATGTGCTGCTCAGGGTAGGGGCAGCTAAAGTGAAACGGCCGAAGCTTGAGCATCCTCCAGAGCCATTGAGAGGATTATTGTCATGGCCATCCAGTGAATCAAGACATTTCCTTTCTAATGCTCGCGAATATTAAAACGCTTTCCAATTGACTTCCCTTGGAGTGCAGGAAATTATCCTACCTGGGTACGTGCCCGCATTCAAATGATGTGGTCAAGTATATCACAGGGCAAATCTCTTCTACCCCTTTCCAAATGAGAACCCCAAATTTTTTCAAATCTATTTCACGGGAGATAACCACCAACAAGCTCGACAGCACTATAATAATATCCCATATATTGGAGAAAATTTTAGTGCTTGATATTCAGGATATGCTGGAGGAGAAAAAGGAATATGCACGAAGCATAAGAATGGTGACTGAGCAAATGACACAGTGAGGAACTAACAGTTGTCACCTTCGCCGACAGAAGACCAACCGCAGAGCATGAACGACAATCTAACGTTCAGTCAATGAAGTTGCTGTCGTCATTGCTGGTCAGCAGTTCGAAAAATGAGACGTCATGCTATATCATCGTGATAATCGCCGACAACGTATCTGAGAGTCCAACCATGCGTATGACACACTACAGCATCCAATCATGTTTTGTGAGGGAGAAGACAGATATCACTTCACGATTCCGCTATCAGATCCGACGACAGTATTTCACAATAAACCAGCTATGGATGGTCACTCACATGTACAACCAGGCGGGGACGGGGTGCGCGCAGACTGCCAAACCCCCCACTCCTGGCAACATTTTGAGAAAAAAATATGGGACTATTATTTACTGTTATTACCCTCGTCCAAAGAGAGGTATTGCATTTGGTCTATTTCATGTCAACATCGATACATATTATAAAAACAATAAGGTCCATCCGACCAGGTGTTCAACATGTTGTTTTGGCTGTGAAGACATAAAGTATACATCGACATTTTGTGTTCTGTGCTTGATACAATTCCACTAATGACCCACTTTAAATCCTCTTTAAAGAATGCTGTTTTAAGATAAATCTTTTGTGTTTGTCGTTTTTATTTACTTGATGCGTGTGTACATTTGCACGTGTGTGTACTGTATGTATATAAACTGTATTACCACAATGGCATTTGACAACACTGTGTTTTATTGGTTATTGGTTGTTATCTGTATATAGGGGTTTCAGAAAGTGGAATGGAGCCCTCCCAGGTCTCAAAGTATCTACCTCCGTAAGAGTGTGTTGTTGTTGTTGGTTGTTATCTCCACATGTAGGATCCAGAAAGTGATGTTTGTGAATAAGGAAAAGACATTGTGAATAATGTAGAAACACATTAGAAACGATGGAGAAACACATCCATCTCCATATGAGTGTGTGTTTGTGTGTGCACGCACGTATGTGTACGTGCAAGTTGCTGTTATCTGCTCTCTCCACATGTGTGGGGCTTTTAGGAGGAGAACATAGAACCACCACATCTCAAAGTTCTACCTCCATATGAATGTTGTGTGTGTGTGTGTGTGTGTGTGTGTGTGTGTGTGTGTGTGTGTGTGTGTGTGTTGTTGTGATTGGTATCTACATATGTGGTTTCAGAATAAGGATTGGAGTCCTCCCAGGGTGGGCTCAAAGTATCCACCTTCATTTCAATAAGGGGTCACGATTCACGGACCAAGTTGTGATATTTTCTGTTCTCAATGTTTTGTGTTGAGGGCTCTGTTCAGGATCGTGCTGAGTCCGGACAGCTTCCAACTGTAGTTCGTTTGTCGAATATTCCCAGGGATGGTTTTTAATATATCTGTGAGGTTCTTTGTCATTATTCTCGCAGCTCCAACTATCACTGGTTCATCTTTGGCATTCTTCAGCTTCCAGATCTTTTCACTTCATTCTTGAGGTCTTGGTATTTGGTCATTTTCTTGATTTCTGCATCGTTTATTGCAAAATCACTGGTATTCACACCTCAGTTAGCAATGCCTTCTTCACTATTTTTTTTTGTAACTAAGTATGATATCTGGTTGCAATGCTTTATTTTCGATGTTCACGCTTGATGGGATTACTAGGTCATACGTGAGCGGTACTTCCATGTTTTCAGCCCATGCTTTTGGTGAATGTTCCCACTAATTTTCTGGAAATGGGATATAAAAGTTTTTGCAGATGTGTCAGCGGTTAACTTTACAAACTCTGTTGTCTCTTTGTGTGTACACCTGTTCTGACTGAGTTTTTTATTTGTGTTCAGTCATTAAGCATAATATATCACTCACTTTGCCAACGCCACTCCACCCCTCACCTATCTCTTCTTCTTTTTTCCTCCTCCCACACTCCCTCCTCTCTCTCCCCCCCCCTTCTCAGTCCCTCTCCAAATAAAATGCAGCACTCTCCTCCCACACCTCTATCGCTCTCTCACTGTCTCTGTCCGCCTGTCCGCCTGTCTGTGTCTGTCTGTCTCTCTCGCACCACTCGTCCTGCAGTGTATAGCAATGTTTTGTGAGGCGTCGCTCTCTCCACCTCCACCCCCTTCCTCGCTTTTTCCCCTTCCTAGCTTCCCCTTCTTCACCCACTCCTCACTTCACCTCCTCCTCTCCCTCCCTTCCTCTGCCCTCTCTGCCTCCCCTCTGTCTCCCTCCGCTCCCCTCCGTCTCCTCAACCACTTCCCCTTCACACCCCCTTCAGCAAAGCGACGGGTTGTATTTGCTAGTTGTGAATAAGGAAGAAATGTTTACATATTAATTATGAAAAAACAATATTCACATATGAATAAGGACAAATGTTTACGTATGATAAGATGTACATATTGTTAAGTTTGTGGGATAGATGGAGGAATTTCATGGTGAAGATAGGATTGTTTTGCATAGCATGGTCCGTGGACAAATAGGAACACCTTGATGTAAATGAAGTAGGGAAAACTGCGAGCTTAAGATTGTTTATGTGTCATCACACGGGAGTGGTGCCGTGTTAACTAGGAAGGGTTTAAGGATAGTTTCTCCCAGTATGTGATTGCCCACTGTGACCTTTAACTATGCTTTTGCATTTACAAGGCCACAATTAAAGAATCACATTTACAACAATAACTACTACAACAACTACAACAATGGCCGACCCCGCTGCTGATGGAGTCCGAACACAATCGGCAAACAAAATCCTGCCCCAGGATACGTAACCAGTAGGCCACGCCCCCGGGGTTGGTGATTGGGTGGGGAATGTAAAAGAAGAAGGGGCTAGAGAGACAAGAGGGTGGTTGGAAGCAAAGAATGAGGCTCTGGTCCCTCTCGGAATGATGAAATAGCAGCGCAATTCTCGTTGTTCATGTTGTGCGAACTTGCTCGCATGCTGGAGCAGGACTCTAGCCATTGACTGTTTAGCTGGGTCGCGAAGTTTGTGTGCTTTGGAGGAGAAGAAGAGGAGCGTGTCTCTCAGCAATAACTCGGCAGTCTCCTGTTTGTATGCTCGATGGAGAAGGCGGTGCCATTTGCTGTGAGAGGACCTGGTGCTGTGAGAGGAGTGGTGTGCAATCTCGATCATGAGAGGAAACTGTATGGGAATTTGTGGCCCCTGGCATTGAAGACCATCCGCACGAATTACCTCACATACGTGACCGCAGAGAGCAAACTCCACGCCATTTTGTGCGTTTCCCACGCAGTGCTTCGAGGCTCATTGACTGTGAGGCTCCTAAAAGGCCATCTCTGGAAGCAAAGCTGAGTACCGGCATAAAGGGAGGAGTTTCTTTTATTTTTATCTTTCTCCTTGTCCGTTTTTTGTACGCGAATGGAGATGTCTCAAATTCGCTTAGTTTTACCTCGTGTTTCATTTGCAATCTTGATTTATTTCATTAATACTCATTGATTTATGTTCATTAAACCATTGTTTATTCAATTTATTATGTTCGTCTATTTGTTGTGCATTCGAGAATAAACCCTTGTGTTTCCGTTTGATAAACGCTTTTGTTGGTTCCCTCCTGCATGCGCCATAATCTTCAAGGATCTCGGCTCTTCTCGCCTACAAGGTAAAACAGCTCGGCTATCCGTCCAGGTTGTAGTTAATCGGCCTGAAACGACAATATGAATAATGAAGAAACAATGTTTACATATGAATAAGGAAGAAGCGTTTACATATGAATAATAAAGAAACAATTTTATACACACACTAATAAATGTGTGTGTGTGTGTGTGTATTGTCAGTGTGTTCTCCTCAAAACTCCAAACCATGAACCTAGCAGCCTGAAACATCGAAGCACACTAAGAAACTCCAAGGAAGTGCATGACTGAAAATTGGATGTTTGGGTAAATTAAAACACCCCTTTTGAAGATAATTAACGGACTTATTTAATTATATCCTTCATAGGTGCATCCTCAGCCACTCACTCTCAGGGGTCTGAGGTGTATCCCGGATGACCTCACAGGGGTCTGAAGGCGTATCCTGGATGACCTCACGGGGTCTGAAGCCGCCATGTTTTTTGGCCTGCTAAACCGTGCCTTGACTTGGAACAAGGCCACAACGATTTCTTCACGAAGTTTTTTTTTCATTTCCTCATTCATATTATCGAATGCCTGTTCATCATAGCCACAAATCGCTGTATACTTTGCTTTTGCAAGTGCTATAGTTTTCAAATTTAGAGCTTGGAGCGATTTCATGCATTACATGATAAAATTTCCACAATCTACTCTCACTGACCAATTAAAGTTTTATCATCAAACTATTATTTGGGTTTTGAGGATCAATATCGTCCGGAGTAAATAATCTCAAAATCTCTTGTGAAATCTGATAACTTAAAGAAATAACGAGTCTTATAACGAAGCGAGATACCTATTTACTTTAAACAAGCAAGGCTGTGTTCCCTCTTCGATCATTACAAGAAAATGTGAAATTTCCAAAGAATTAAACTTATCCTTTTCAACTGTTTGGAAAATTAATGTTTAGTGAAAAAAAATTAGAGGAACATAACAAAATTAACTAGCTCATTGAGCTCCTATGACCTCATGCATTCAATGCAACACCTCGTGCCCTGTCCCCTGAGGGACTGATATCCATAGCGTCTGCCAGATCTATATGTATATTTGCAGAGGTTTCGCAAGGTGCTTTACAGGGTACCTCATCGTTATTGTCAGGTCAGGCTAGATCAGATCTGTGACTTGCTGCAGGTATCAGTAAACCTGCACTAACCTGTTCCATGGTCGGTGTTATATCGGTGACTAACCTTCTTCTTCCACCATGTTATGTGAGGAGGGGGTATGTATAGGACACCGAGGATGAAGAACAAAACTTGTCAATTGGCGGAGGACTCCTTGTTAGCCAGCTCCATTCCATATCGAGTGACCAACTGTGTCCTGCAGACGTCTTCCTGCAGTTGGGTTACTTCTTATTAGGAGGTTTGGTGGCAGGATTTGCAACTCCGGCCACCAGAAAACCCTTCATTCTGCAAAAACATTCCAAAAGGCATTAAAAATCTGAAAACCCACTCCGTGAGTACCTCCTGTGCAGCTTCCTTTGCAGGGCAGCTCCCCGGGTGACGGGATTGGGGCAAATCCTTCGGGACCCCAAGTATGTTCCCCCTCCATCCCCTTACCTCAAATGGCCGCACTGCTGACACCGCACGTGAAAAGGCTGAATGCCTAAACTCCGTATTTGCATCGAAATCTTGTGTCTGAAACCCATCGCTTTCTATCCCCACCTTACCCAGTCGTACCCCACTGTCCCTGGACTCTGTGTTCTTTTCCTCTGACAAGGTGGAGAGTTTGCTGTCAAACCTCGACTCAGA
>CM068957.1:216328-229879 GCA_035128595.1 Eptatretus atami | reverse complement strand
TTGGGGTCCCGAAGGATTTTGCCCCAATCCCGATCACCCGGGAGCTGCCCTGCAAAGGGAAGCTGCACAGGAGGTACTCTCACGGAGTGGGTTTTCAGATTTTTAATGCTTTTGGAATGTTATTTGCAGAATGAAGGCGTTTCTGTGGCCGAGTGCAAATCCGCACCAACCTCCTGAATAAGAGTAACCCAACTGCAGGAAGACGTCTGCAGGACACAGTTGGTCCTACAGATATAGAGATATGGAGCTGGCTAAGCAAGGAAGATCCTCCGCCATAATATGACAAGTAATTTGTAATCTTACAATAACCGCTGAGAGTCCTCATACATACCCCCATCCCACCTGAACATGAGTGGAGAAGAATGAAGTTATCACCGAATATCATCCGACAATGGAACACGGTTAGTGAGGTTACTGATACCTGCAGCAAGTCACAGATCCTGATCTATAGCCTGACCTGACAATAACGATGAGGTACCCTGTAATAAGCACCTTGCGAAAGACCTCTGCAAATATACATATAGATCTGGGCAGATCGCTATGGATATCAGTCCCTTCAGGGGACAGGGCACGAGAGTGTTGCATTGAATGCATGAGGTCATAGAGGCTCAATGAGCTAGTTAATTTTGTTATAGTTCCTTAATTTTTTGTTCACTAAACATAAATTTTCCAAACAGTTGAAAAGGATAAGGTTTAATTCTTTGGAAAATTTCACATTTATCTTGTAATGTAATCGAAGAGGGAACACAGCCTTGCTTGTTTAAAGTAAATAGTGATCTCGCTTCGTTATAAGACTCCGTTATTTTCTTTAAGTTATCAGATTTCCACAAGAGATCTTGAGATTATTATCCAGGACGATATCGTGATCCATCAAAACCAAATAATATGTTTGATGGATAAAACTTTAGATTGGTCAGTGAGAGTAAGATTGTGGAATTTTTATCATGTAATGCATGAAAATCGCTCCAAGCTCTAAAATTGAAAACTATAGCACTTGCAAAAAGCATAAGTATACAGCGATTTGTGGCTATGTGAACAGGCATTCGATAATATGAAATGAGGAAGATGAAAAAAAACTTCGTGAAGAAAATCGTTGTGGCCTGTTCAAGTCAAGGCACGGTTTAGCAGGCCAAAAAACATGGCGGCTTCAGACCCCGTGAGGTCATCCAGGATACGCCTTCAGACCCCTGTGAGGTCATCCGGGATACACCTCAGACCCCTGAGAGTGAGTGGCTAGGATGCACCTATGAAGGATATAATTAAATAAGTCCGTTAATTATCTTCAAAAGGGGTGTTTTAATTTACCCAAACATCCAATTTTCAGTCATGCACTTCCTTGGAGTTTTCTTAGTGTGCTTCGATGTTTCAGGCTGCTAGGTTTCATGGTTTGGAGTTTTGATGAGAGAACACACTGACCATACACACACACACACACATTTATTAGTGTGTGTATAAAATTGTTCTTTATTATTCATATGTAAACGCTTCTTCCTTATCATATGTAAACATTGTTTCTTCATTATTCATATTGTCGTTTTCAGGCCGATTAACTCAACTGGAACGGATAGCTGAGCTGTTTACCTTGTAGGCGAGAAGAGCCGAGATCCTTGAAGATTATGGCGCATGCCAGGAGGGGAACCAACAAAAGCGTTTATCAAAACGGAAACACAAGGGTTTAGTTCTCGAATGCACAACAAATAGACGAACATAATAAATTGAATAAACAATGGTTTATGAACATAAATCAATGAGTATTAATGAAATAAATCAAGATGCAAATGAAACACGAGGTAAACTAAGGCGAATTTGAGACATCTCATTCGCGTCAAACAAACGGACAAGAGAAAGATAAAAATAAAAGAAACTCCTCCCTTTATGCCGTACTTCAGCTTTGCTTCCAGAGATG
Organism: Eptatretus atami; assembly: GCA_035128595.1. Lineage (NCBI taxonomy): Eukaryota > Metazoa > Chordata > Myxini > Myxiniformes > Myxinidae > Eptatretus > Eptatretus atami. The sequence continues at coordinate 227,973 of CM068957.1, read as the reverse complement.
GCCATTTTAGGAGCCTCACAGTCAATGAGCCTCGAAGCACTGCGTTGGGAAACGCACAAAATGGCGTGGAGTTTGCTCTCTGCGGTCACGTATGTGAGGTAATTCTGTGCGGATGGTCTTCAATCCAGGGGCCACAAATTCCCATACAGTTTCCTCTCATGATCGAGATTGCACACCACTCCTCTCACCAGCCACCAGGTCCTCTCACAGCAAATGGCACCGCCTTCTTCTCGAGCATACAAACAGGAGACTGCGAGTGTATTGCTGAGAGACACGCTCCTCTTCTTCTCCTCCCCAAAGCACACAAACTTCGCGACCCAGCTAAACAGTCAATGGCTAGAGTCCTGCTCCAGCATGCGAGCAAGTTCGCACAACATGAACAACGAGAATTGCGCTGCTATTTCATCATTCCGAGAGGGACCAGAGCCTCATTCTTTGCTTCCAACCACCCTCTTGTCTCTCTAGCCCCTTCTTCTTTTACATTCCCCACCCAATCACCAACCCCGGGGGCGTGGCCTACTGGTTACGTATCCTGGGGGCAGGATTTTGTTTGCCGATTGTGTTCGGACTCCATCAGCAGCGGGGTCGGCCATTGTTGTAGTTGTTGTAGTAGTTATTGTTGTAAATGTGATTCTTTAATTGTGGCCTTGTAAATGCAAAAGCATAGTTAAAGGTCACAGTGGGCAATCACATACTGGGAGAAACTATCCTTAAACCCTTCCTAGTTAACACGGCACCACTCCGTGTGATGACACATAAACAATCTTAAGCTCGCAGTTTTCCCTACTTCATTTACATCAAGGTGTTCCTATTTGTCCACGGACCATGCTATGCAAAACAATCCTATCTTCACCATGAAATTCCTCCATCTATCCACAAACTTAACAATATGCATATATACGTAAACATTTGTCCTTATTCATATGTGAATATTGTTTTTTCATAATTAATATGTAAACATTTCTTCCTTATTCACAACTAGCAAATACAACCCGTCGCTTTGCTGAAGGGGTGTGAAGGGGAAGTGGTTGAGGAGACGGAGGGGAGCGGAGGGAGACAGAGGGGAGCAGAGAGGGCAGAGGGAAGGGAGGGAGAGGAGGAGGTGAAGTGAGGAGTGGGTGAAGAAGGGGAAGCTAGGAAGGGAGAAAAAGCGAGGAAGGGGGTGGAGGTGGAGAGAGCGACGCCTCACAAAACATTGCTATACACTGCAGGACGAGTGGTGCGAGAGAGACAGACAGACACAGACAGGCGGACAGGCGGACAGAGACAGTGAGAGAGCGATAGAGGTGTGGAGGAGAGTGCTGCATTTTATTTGGAGAGGGACTGAGAAGGGGGGGAGAGAGAGAGGAGGGAGTGTGGGAGGAGGAAAAAAGAAGAAGAGATAGGTGAGGGGTGGAGGTGGCGTTGGCAAAGTGTGAGTGATAATATATGCTTAATGACTGAACACAAATAAAAAAACTCATGTCAGAACAGGTGTACACACAAAGAGACAACAGAGTTTGTAAAGTTAACCGCTGACACATCTGCAAAAACTTTTATATCCCATTTCCAGAAAATTAGTGGGAACATTCACCAAAAGCATGGGCTGAAAACATGGAAGTACGCTCACGTATGACCTAGTAATCCCATCAAGCGTGAACATCGAAAATAAAGCATTGCAACCAGATATCATACTTAGTTACAAAAAAACAATAGTGAAGAAGGCATTGCTAACTGAGGTGTGAATACCAGTGATTTTGCAATAAACGATGCAGAAATCAAGAAAATGACCAAATACCAAGACCTCAAGAATGAAGTGAAAAGATCTGAAGCTGAAGAATGCCAAAGATGAACCAGTGATAGTTGGAGCTGCGAGAATAATGACAAAGAACCTCACAGATATATTAAAAACCATCCCTGGGAATATTCGACAAACGAACTACAGTTGGAAGCTGTCCGGACTCAGCACGATCCTGAACAGAGCCCTCAACACAAAACATTGAGAACAGAAAATATCACAACTTGGTCCGTGAATCGTGACCCTTATTGAAATGAAGGTGGATACTTTGAGCCCACCCTGGGAGGACTCCAATCCTTATTCTGAAACCACATATGTAGATACCAATCACACAACACACACACACACACACACACACACACACACACACACACACACACACACACACAACATTCATATGGAGGTAGAACTTTGAGATGTGGTGGTTCTATGTTTCCTCCTAAAAGCCCCACACATGTGGAGAGAGCAGATAACAGCAACTTGCACGTACACATACGTGCGTGCACACACAAACACACACTCATATGGAGATGGATGTGTTTTCTCCATCGTTTCTAATGTGTTTCTACATTATTCACAATGTCTTTTCCTTATTCACAAACATCACTTCTGGATCCTACATGTGGAGATAACAACCACAACAACAAACACACTCTTACGGAGGTAGATACTTTGAGACCTGGGAGGGCTCCATTCCACTTTCTGAAACCCCTATATACAGATAACAACCAATAACCAATAAAACACAGTGTTGTCAAATGCCATTGTGGTAATACAGTTTATATACATACAGTACACACACGTGCAAATGTACACACGCATCAAGTAAATAAAAACGACAAACACAAAAGATTTATCTTAAAACAGCATTCTTTAAAGAGGATTTAAAGTGGGTCATTAGTGGAATTGTATCAAGCCACAGAACACAAAATGTCGATGTATACTTTATGTCTTCACAGCCAAAACAAACATGTTGAACACCTGGTCGGATGACCTTATTGTTTTTATAATATGTATCGATGTTGACATGAAATAGACGCAAATGCAATACCTCTCTTTGGACGAGGGTAATAACAGTAAATAATAGTCCCATATTTTTTCTCAAAATGTTGCCAGGATGGGGGGTTTGGCAGTCTGGCGCACCCCGTCCCCGCCTGGTTGTACATGTGAGTGACCATCCATAGCTGGTTTATTGTGAAATACCTGTCGTCGGATCTGATAGCGGAATCGTGTAAGTGATATCTGTCTTCTTCCCTCACAAAACATGATTGGATGCTGTAGTGTGTCATACGCATGGTTGGACTCTCAGATACGTTGTCGGCGATTTATCACGATGATATAGCATGACGTCTCATTTTTCGAACTGCTGACCAGCAATGACGACAGCAACTTCATTGACTGCAACGTTAGATTGTCGTTCATGCTCTGCGGTTGGTCTTCTGTCGGCGAAGGTGACAACTGTTAGTTCCTCACTGTTGTCATTTGCTCAGTCACCATTCTTATGCTTCGTGCATATTCCTTTTTCTCCTCCAGCATATCCTGAATATCAAGCACTAAAATTTTCTCCAATATATGGGATATTATTATAGTGCTGTCGAGCTTGTTGGTGGTTATCTCCCGTGAAATAGATTTGAAAAAATTTGGGGTTCTCATTTGGAAAGGGGTAGAAGAGATTTGGCCCTGTGATATACTTGACCACATCATTTGAATGCGGGCACGTACCAGGTAGGATAATTTCCTGCACTCCAAGGAAGTCAATTGGAAAGCGTTTTAATATTCGCGAGCATTAGAAAGGAAATGTCTTGATTCACTGGATGGCCATGACAATAATCCTCTCAATGGCTCTGGAGGATGCTCAACTTCGGCCGTTTCACTTTAGCTGCCCCTACCCTGAGCAGCACATCCCTGGGACTCACCTTTTCATTTTCTTGCCTGACAAAACTGACAACACAGCCATACATCCGATCAAAATACTCGGTCCATCTTCATATTGCACACATGGCATGTAGTTGAATGTGGCAGTTTTTCCATTCATTCGGACAGGGAGCTTGTGTCCTTGAGTGTTGTTACTGATCCGATTCTTCTTGCTCACGGCCTCTTGCTGTTGCCAATCGATCACACTGTCTCCGCAGTTCTCATTCTTTCTCTATTTATACAGCACGGCCTCTTGCTGTTGCAATTCTGTTGCATTTCCTCCGCCGTTCTTGCTCTCCAGAAGTCTCCTCTGACAACGATTACTTTTGCTACAGCTCTGGAGTATGCCGTCCAAAGGCGATTCTTCTTCGGAGGAATTTTGCTCACCTGCGTCAACACGCCGAAAGAATATGTGTCAGCTCTCTCCTGCATATGAGTCCAAATAACCTCTGAGCCACCCAGTTTATTTCTTAATTGAGGGGATAAGTGAGCCTGGTGGTGGGCAATAACCATAGAAGATGACAGTCATGCAGTTACCTGGGAAAATTAAATCCATCCTGCAGGGCTGGAGTTCTGCTTCATCCTTTAGGGGCACTCCCACCATGGGAGTACCCTTCTCAGCTTACCTTAGGTTGGCACTTTTTGGTTCCACTATACCACCAAAGGTGACGCTATTCAAACCAACTACAACAACGAGAGGTATACGCCATCATTTTTCCAGGGGTTTCAGGAGGCACTAACCCTAACAGCTTAACCTGGCCCGTACAACCTTTAACCTCTGTGACAAATTTAGTCCAAATCCGTCTAGAGATATAGGAATGTATATGTAACACACAGACAGACAGAGAGATTGACATTAATCGTTATAGAATGCGATTAATATGTTTGTTGTTTCTATGAAATTAACTTATTATTGTACAACATTCCCGAGTGCCCCCTCACATCCACCCACCTACATAATTCCTTCCACCACTTTTTCATGACCATTGCATTTCTGAAACTTAAAAAACTGTACTTGTCCTTTCAAACAAGATCTTAGTTAACCTTTTCTTTACCAAAGGCACATCTATGGTACCTTGTAATTCAAGGAAGATGGTACCTTGCACACCATCATATGCCACATTATGTGTTCCAGGCTGGCAGGATAGCTCAAAGGTAACATGCTTTCTTGTGTGGGTTCGATCCCTGAACCGACTATAAAGTATCATCATGGTGCTTTCAGGGCAGTGTGTCTCATCAATGAGTGTGCCATCCGTCGGATGGGACATTAAGCCTGACCGTTGTCTGTCAGTTATGATTGCTGGTGGTGGATGTTTAAGAACCCACCGTGTCTTTTTATGAAGAGTAGGCAGGTTATGCACACAAAACGAATGGACATGTGATCCTGAATTGTGTTCAGCTTGTTTCATTATCAAACTGGAAATTTTAAATGCATTATCAACTTTGAATTATTTAAACTGTCCACCTTGGGAACCCAGAACCCAGTGTGATGCCTCCACATTTTTATACTGTCTTACCTCGTTGGCCTATATGTATTTCTGAGCTGAAGCTACCAACATGTACTTGATCCCAACAATTGTCTTGTAAAAGAGATGAAAATACTGCAGTTTATATTGAAGTCTTTGAATGAGTTTGCAAAATGGATATTGTATACGTACCGTTGAGTAGGCTCTACCTCGAGCACTCATTGCCAAGTAGAGTCCACTTTTCACCCAGAAATACTCACGACTCCTCGATCTACCGTAGAAATTTCCAGGAGGCCTTGGAGAGTTCCGTGCACCAAAAGAAACAGGGAAGGCAGAGATAGCAAAAGCGTTAGAGATCACCATCATGCCTTCTGAGTAAATTGATGGGAATGTCATGAATATAGCGTTTATTTTTGCTTGGTGTAATCCTCTCATGGGGTGGTTCAAGTTAGCCGGCACCTTGTGTGACTTTACTATTTCATATGTATAGTTATTTTACAATAATATTGTCGGGTCAACAGGTCTGCTAATATGGACCAGCACGCTGAAACGATGTGCTTCGCCAATGGCAAATTAAAGGATATCATGATCGAGCAGGTAGTATCGAGCAGCTCCCCTCGATCAGAATCCAAATCGGTCTCTAAAAACGGATGCATAATAAGTTTTATTCCCCTTGGGATTCATCCTTCCTGGCTGAAACTGTGTGCAAACGCATGAGGTATTGGCGGTTTATCAGGCAAAGCGGGTACTTACAGAACTAGGACACTCGGTGGAGCATATACCTCCACCAGGTTGATTAGTTTCGGCTTTGTAGCCCACTGATGAGCTGGATATAGATTCGGACCTGATCTAAAATTGAATCGGCGTGTTCTTGTCACCTAACCAACTCATCCACCAAGTTTCATCCAAATCCGTCACAACTTTTTTGAGATATTGTGGATATATAATTTTAGCCTCTGGTGAAGAATCACTTAAAAAAATTCTCGGATCCACATCTGATCTATATCTTCACCAAAAACGAATGATTTTGGCGGTGTCACATACCCAAGCTTTCCACCAAATTCGTCAGAATCTCGTCCACAACTTTTTGAGATATCCTGTTCACAACAGACAGACAGACAGACGTGAAACTATAACGTCATCCCTTTTGTGGTGACAGTTTATTGAAAGGAGACACAGGACAACGAAAATGGAAAATCCCAAGACAAAAGGCAGGCAGATACCAATGAAAAATAAATAAATACACCTAACGATACTGTAAAATGAAAAGCAATTAAAATTCAAAATAATTAAATTAAGATGCCATGAACACGCAATCATTGATGTATAAAAGGGAGAAACCCAGGCAAGGTCTTGAAGGACATGGTGGGCAGGTCTCAAACATAGCATGGGGAGGAATGCAGGGAGGCAAAGGTCAGTGCTGCGACATCCATGAAGACTGGCTTGCTCCACACTGAGGCTACCGAACCCAGAAAAGCGCGTGTTCCGGCTCAACTATCTCAATTTGCTCCACGTTGAGAGTCACTCGGCTTCAAAGAGAGGAGAGGGAGAGTTGTGAAGTGCAGGAAGAGAGAGGGTGACGAGTGCTTGTCATACTTTTAATACTTACCCCCGCGGTCATGCACTTTGCTTTTGAATGTTCTTCGCCAATGAGGTGGCATATCGCCGCGCCACCGTGACATTTTGATGGGGGTGTTGCCACTGGAGTTGCTGAGACAATAATGGGACACCTTGCAGTGTGCCAATGGCAGGTTGTTGTTTTTTACAGTTTCATTCGCAAATCATGGTCTCCAGCACATCACGTGCTTTTGACCGCCATCTTGCAAACACAAGAATACTTTTTGCAACCATGACGTCACTCACAAAGGAGTTGCCAGATATTGTGACCACTCCACAATCTTTCAGTGATCTGTCATTCATTTATCATGATCAAGAACATAAAGTGAAGGTTAACCTTGAACCACCCTTGTATAAATATAGGGTGCTAGTTGTGTTGCGGAAGGAATATGTTTTCAAGTTAGTTAGAATACAAATGTCTCAGTGAATGTCAAATAAACTTGCTGCCATGTCAGGTGTCTCATCTGTCGCATGCCAAATGGCCATCCAGTTTTCACTCAAACCACACATTTATTTTATGAAAGCAAAAGGCATGAGTTATCTCATTTTGAGAGATAAATTTCCCAAGTGTTGGCAGTAAAGCAAACTAAAAATTGTACTTTTTAAGGAAATTGAATGAGTTGAAAATGAAACAACAGAAAAACAAATGAAAAATCACTCTTAGAGTGACACTGGCAAAACAGCACAAAGTATCCTTCCTAACTATACACCTCCTGTCATCACATGTCTCTCCACCCACTTCCTGTTACTTTTTTGATCCATCAGCTTCACTCTGCATTTACCGTTCCAAATTCACCATACACCTCCACAATTTTACTTCGACCTTTCCTTTTCCGAATCTTACGCAATCCTTATTTTAAAAATAAATAAATAAATAAATAAATTCACTTTTATCGAAACACTCCGTAACACGTGCTCGTGTGATCTTACCTTTTGCGTTTCCCGATCCAAATTCACCAATTCATTCATGATCTTTTCTTCAACCTTTCCTTCACATAATCTATGCAATCTCTATCAAAAATAATAATAAAACGATCTCTTATAATGCTTCATCTTCCTCTTTCAACATGTGGTTCTCATTACTGTATCATAATTCACTTCTCTTTTCCATTTCAACAGACTGCTCTCAATTTGACCTTTCCTTCATACCTTGTCTGAAAAATCCAACTGTGACAGCGTTTCTTCTCTCCATTCTCTCAATTCACCTTTATTGCAACGATAAGAAATGTCATTAATCGCATTTCTGACCTAAATTTTTGAAAACCCAGTTTGTTAATCATGTTCACTTCCATCAATCATCCTTTTCTTCCAACTTCAGTGCCAATTCACCCCTCTCACCCTCACTCTCAAAGCAACCATCACATTTTTTCCCCCTCCAAGCTTCCCTCTCACCTTTTCAAAAACTCCCCCTCACCTTTTTCCGTTAACTCCCCCACTCCCCTTCTCCAATATCACCCCCTCACTCATCCTTCTCAAAGTTGCGCCCCCCCCACCTCTCATCACAAAGCTGCTTCCTTCCCCTGCCCTCTCTCCTCACTCATCACTCCACCTCCTCAAATCCTCAATTGCCTTCTGCCCCTCTCTTATTACTCCCCACTGTACCTCAACCCGGCACCACAGAGCCTTTTCTCCTCCACATCTGGCCCCTCCCCGAGCTCTTCTGCAATCCCCCACACTCTTTCAACAACTCTACTAACCTCCCCCCCTCCTCCTTGTCCTACCCTCCCCCTCCCTCCATCCCCTGCACCCAAACCTCCTCCCCTCCCCCATCATTAACAGTGTGGACCTCAATATCTGGGGCCTTCGCTCAAACCTGACAACTTTCCAAACAGGTTGCAACTGACAAACCAGACACAATCGGCCTAACAGAACTTTCCTCCTCAAGACATCTCTGACTCCCTCGTATCTCTCCCTGGTTACTCCTCCTCTGTGGAGACCTGAGCCTCACCATGGTGGAGGTGTGCTCTCTTCATCAAAGACTTGATTCCTCACTCTCCATGCACTGCCCTCACTTCTCCACACCCCAGGAATACTCTGGCTACGGCTTCCCCCACTCCCACCTCATGTTTATATGTACTGTACCGTCCACCAAACAGTGATGGCTCCATTTACATTTCACTCTCCGAAACATGAACCAACTTCTATCTTCTCATCCAAACTCTCTCTTCCTCATATGTGGTGACTTCAATTGTCATCATGCCAGTTGGCTAGGTGTGGGTACCTTTCTCACCTGTCATGGCACTTCAGTAAAAGACTTCTGCGAATCATTGGGACTGACTCAATCAGTCAATTTCCTGACCCGGATCTCAACCAACAGTACTCCATCCCTCTGGATCTTATTTTGACAAAATTTCCCTGAAATATCTGCTGTTCTTCCTCTGCTCCAACGGTTCTTCTGACCACGTCCTTGTCAAAGTAAACATCTCTCTGGCTTTTATTAGAGAACCACCTCAGCGCCGTCGAGTCTGGCATTTCACTCAGGCCAACTGGCAGGGTCCAAGCAGCCATCAAACTTCTAGAATGGTCTCCTATCGCTACTTTCTCCAACATCAACTAATCTTGGGAATTCTTTCAAAGAAATGTGCTCTCTCTCATGCACAGATTTATCCCTCTCGTCTTCAGTTGTCCTACCCTTCTCCTCCCCATGGTTCACTGAAGTTTTGTGCGAGGCAGTTGTCCTGAAAAACTTGCTTTTGCCTCATGGAAAACAAACCCAACTGAGGTAATCTCAGTCCTTCCATAAAGCTTGGAACAAGTGTGTATCTACCCTCAGGAGAGCCAGGAAACAACATCTTTCTAATCTCAAGTCTGAACTCTCAAACCTCTCTCTCTCCTCTAAATCCTGGTGGCATCTAATCAAATCTGTTTCTGGTGTATGTTCCCCCCATCCCCTTACCTCAAAATGGCCGCACTGCTGACACCGCACGTGAAAAGGCTGAATCCTAAACCGTATTTGCATCGAAATCTTGTGTCTGAAACCCATCGCTTTCTATCCCCACCTTACCCAGTCGTACCCCACTGTCCCTGGACTCTGTGTTCTTTTCCTCTGACAAGGTGGAGAGTTTGCTGTCAAACCTCGACTCAGATTCTGCAACCGGTCCAGACGGCATCAGCCCACGTGTCCTAAGAACCGCTCCCCTGCTCTTGCTCACCCTTTCTCTGTTCTATTCAACCTCTCATTTGCTCAAGGTCATCTGCCATCTGCTTGGAAATCAACAAACATTACCGCCCTGCACAAAAAAGGTGCAAAAACAGATCCCTGCAACTACAACCAATAAGCCTTCTCCCAATTATCAGCAAGGTTATGGAATCCATCTTTAAATCAACACAAAGATTACCTTGAAGCAGAATTCTTTGAAAGAGGAATTCAAGTGAAAATTATATCAAGCCACAGAACACAAAATGTCGATCTATGCTCTCAGCCTCACAGTCAGATCACGGCAAACACCTGGTCGGATGGACCATATTGTTTATGTATGTATATATACATATATATACATATATATATAATAATATATATATATATATATATATATATGTGTCGATGTCGAAGTGAGGGGTGATTGTATTAAAAGGAGATTGCACAAAAAGTAAAACAAAACGATGTCCTGTAAAATACAATTGCACATTTCAGCGGATGACACACCTCCCGAGGCACCAACCGCACGGCACCGCAGGGCCCAATACAGGCAGAAATGTACCTCTGTCTCATCGATTGTCCATTGAAAGCACGGGTACTTTTACCGAAACAAACTACCAGCAGCTTGGAGATCGTTCACCAAGTTGCAACTGCAACTTCCCTGCAACTACAGATCCCTGCAACTTCAGACCAATCAGCCTTCTCCCAATAATCAGCAAGGTTATGGAATCCATCATCGCTTCAGAACATTAAATCCTTCCTCTTCTCCAATGGCTTGATTTCCAATCATCAATTTGGTTTCAGACCAGGTCACTCTTCCTGGATATGCTGCTTCTGCTCTCCCAACAATGGATGGAGGTACTCAATGCGAGACATGAAATCAGAGCCATATCCCTGGACATATCGCGTGCTTTTGACACAGTCTGGCACCCTGCCCTGCTCACCAAACTCTCTTGCTATGGTATCCAAAGCCATCTCCACTCATTGCTCGCAGACTTCCTCTCCTGTCGCAGTCAACGTGTGGCCCGAAATGGAGTTCTTTCATCCCCTCTTCCTGTCCGGCTGGAGTTCCTCAAGGTAGCGTTCTGGGCCCTGTTCTTTTTCTGTTTTCATCAATGATCTCTCCGCCTCTCTGGAAAATCCTCTATATCTCTTTGCTGATGACTCCACCCTCGGCCAACACCATCGATCATCCCTCAGACAGGGAAGCAGCAGCTTCTTCGCTCACTGCAGATCTGGATAAAATCACAAATGGTCCAACACGTGGAACATGTCTTTCAATCCGGACAAATCTCACACTCTCACTATGTCTCTCTGAAAGGACACGTTAGAAAACCCCCCCATCCACTTTCTCAACAATTCTCTGGAAGAAGTCCTTTCTTTCAAGCTTCTGGGTCTCACTTTCTGCATGATCTTTCCGGGGGAAAGCCACATTTCCAACCTGGCCTCCAAAGCCAGTCGCCGACTGGGAATCCTCCATCATGCAAAGTCCCTCCTCAGCCCACCTGAGCTCCTTTCCATTTACAAAGCTTTTTTCCACAGCCTGATGGAGTAATGCTCTCCCTACCGGGCTGGTGCTCCTGCCTCTCACCTTTCTTGGCTTCACGCTGTGGAAACCAAGGCATTTATGATCATTGGCATCTCCCGTGGTGAGGCTGAGTCTTTGGGCCTCTCACTCTCTCACCGATGCCAGGTCGGTGGTCTATCTGTCTTCTACCGTCTCCTCTCCGGT
>CM068957.1:190448-208610 GCA_035128595.1 Eptatretus atami | reverse complement strand
TATATATATATATATATATATATATATATATATATATATATATATATATATATATGTATATGGCCTGTGTTGACCTTTTAACCTTGAAATTCATTGGCGATTGAATTCATTGACCTGATGTGCAAATCCTGTTCAAATTTCAAGTCAATCATAAACAAATTGCGGATTTTAGAAAGTGATCCTAAGTTGTTGACTAATATTGCCTATGTTGACCTTTTTGCATGTGATGACCTCAAAAATAATTGATGGTTGGTGGTTGTATCCAGTGAGCTGATCTGAAAAGCCTGTTCAAATTTCAAGTAAATTGGATGAAAATTGATAATTTTAGAAATTCGGCCTATTTTGACCTTTTGACATATGTTGACATCAAAATAATTGCTGCTTGAATTCAGTACGCTGATGTGCAAATGGTCTTTAAATTTCAAGTCAATCGGATGAAAATTGACAATTTGAGAAACAATTTTAGAAATGTGGCCCATGTTGACGTTTTAGTCTATGTTGACGTATTGGACGATATTGACCTTAAAATTGATAGGTGTTTGAATTCCATGTCCTAATATGCAAATGCTCTTCAATTTCAACATAATCGGATTAAAATTGAGGATTTTAGAAATTCGGCCTATGATGACCTTTTGGTCTCTGTTGAATTTTTGGCCCATGGTGTCCCAAAAATTAATAGATGGTTGAATTCCATGACCTGATATGTAAATCCTTTTCAAATTTCAAGTCAATTGGATGAAATTTGAGTATTTTAGAAGTTCCACCTTCATTATTGACCTTGGGCCTATGTTGAACTTTTGACCTCGCACCCAAATGCAATACCCTCTCCTTTAAGGGGCTGTCACACCTTGACGATGTAGCCAGCGTATGCCGACGTATGAAAAATTTGTCTAAAACGCTGGCACACGCGGAGAGAGATATCAAGGTTTGGGGCTAACTAACATTTACTTGAGAATATCTCACTGAGGGCCCTTTTGGTGTAATTGCGAATTTCACAACCGTAACATAATCGTATGTATACTATATACATACATGTATGTATATATACGGTTAAATCGCAACCTGTTTGCTTCACTGAACGGGGTATAATAAGGGCGGCGGGAGGGAGGGAGAGGAGAGCGGGGAAGAGAGGTGGAGAGGAGCAAGGAAGGAGCTGGGGGATTGAGGTGGGGGGGGGGGCGGTTGGGAAGGACGACAGGGTGAGTGTGAAAGTCAAGGGAAGGGCACAGTGTGCTGGAATATTAACGCCCAGCACGCATTCAGGAGACAAACATCCGCCCGGATGCGTCCAGAGACAAACCGCAGACACGTTCCGACGAAACACCGCCAGACAGTTTCGAGACAAACACCGGGCCAGACCGTCGGACAACATAAGCCGGCGCAGTCCAGAGACAAACACACTGGACGCGTCTCGAGACAACACGCGGCTAGATCAGTTGGATGTCAAGCTGGCTCGAGACAAAAGCCCGCTGAACACATCCGGAGATAAAATTCCCCATCAGGAAAGAAACCACCCGGAACGATTTAGAACAGCACATCTCAGACAAAACACGTCCATATATGTCCAGAAACGAAACAGAGACAGAATAGTAGAGGGGAGGGGAGAGTGAGAGAGGTGTGGGACGGATGGGTGCTGCCTCTGTAATGTGGAGGGGGGGGGGATTATGGAGAGATAGATAAGGATATGCGTTTATTGAAAACACAACCACTCTCAGGCGACAGACCACAACATTGCTCAGGTGACAGTAGCATGGAGAACGAACCACATGCTCAGGCAAGGAGCAAACCATCATCAGGGCAAGGACACAGACACTCGCTCAGGGTAGGGAGAACGAACCACTCGCTCAGGCGCGGAGGCACGGACCATCGCTAGGGCGACGGAGCCGAACCACTCGCAGGTGAGGAGCACGGACCACTCGCTCAGGGGACAGGAAGCAAAACCAATCGTTCAGGCGAACGGAGCACAAGCTGGTGGTCCAGATATTGAGGAACTGAAGACTGGTAAACTGCAGTTTGGATATCCCCCAAGCGACCATCAATGAGCACATGCCCAATCATCCTTTGCCACACTGCAGGTTGAATAACAAAGTCGGCGAATGATCTTATGGGTGCTGATCCATGAACAGCCACTTAGACCATGACTTCTTACAAAGTCAGGAACTTAGTGTATTCTAGGATCACAATTCCAGACACAATGGGTAAACACACGCCATAACATCCCTATCAGTTCCAGTGCGATGCATTAGAAATCCTCCGCAAGACTTGAAGGTATCCTCACTGGGGCACTGATCAAACACAGACTCGAGCGTGGCTTGAAGTGATCCTTCAGGTGAGATCACTCGCTCAGTCGGAACTATACCGAGACAAGGTTTAATACACCAAGGAGTGAACGAATACCTTAGTCTCATAATATGCTCATTGACCGAGGTTACCTCAATTATCATTGAGTCAGTCTTAATTTGGGACACAGCTATAGCAATTCTTAGGGGCATGGTACCATCAGAGTGACCGGCCATAGTATGTGAACACACCATGAACTCGCCAAAACCGGTCGTCCGAACTCAGAATGTGCTGCAGATACCGATGTCCAAAGCTTCAGCATCAATGATAACAGAACAGTGATCAACTTCTTTGGATTGGATAATTCCAGGCACCACCTGAAAGGACTTGCCAGGTTAACCCAAGGCAGACTGCATCTGGTGGAACGATCACTTAGTACAACCCCGACACTCTCTCCACAAACTGAGCCGGAATGTTTACGCCCCTGGTTACCGTCCTATCATAAAAGATTGGGGTCCGAAGGATTTTGCCCCAATCCCGTCACCCGGGGAGCTGCCTGCAAGGGAAGCTGCACAGGAGGTACTCACGGATGGGTTTCAGATTTTTAATGCCTTTTGGAATGTTATGCAGAATGAAGGGTTTTCTGTGGCCGAGTGCAATCCGCAAACCTCCTAATAAGAAGTAACCAACTGCAGGAAGACGTCTGCAGAACAGTTGGTCCTACAGATATGGAGATAGGAGCTGGCTAACAAGAGAGAACCTCCGCCATATGACAGGTTTTAGGTTCTTACATAACCAGCATGGAAGATCCTATATCTATACCCCCATCCCACACTAAGCATGGGGAGAAGAAGAAGTATAATCACCGAATATACATCCGTGACAATGGAAACAGGTTAGGGCAAGGTTACTGATACCTGCAGCAAGTCAGATCTGATCTAATGCCCTGACCTGACAATACGATGGGACCCTGTAATAAGCACCTTGCGAAAACCTCTGCAAATATACAGATACGATCTGGCAGATCCTATGGAATCAGTCCTCAGGGGGACAGGGCACGAGGTGTTGCATTGAATGCATGAGGTCATAGGAGGCTCAATGGAGCTAGTTAATTTTGTTATGTTCCTTAATTTTTTGTTCACTAAACATTAATTTTCCAAACAGTTGAAAAGGATAAGTTTAATTCTTTGGGAAATTTCACATTTATCTTGTAATATTATCGAAGAGGAACACAGCCTTGCTTGTTTACAGTAATAGTGACTCGCTTCGTTATAAGACTCGTTATTTCTTTTAAGTTATCGAAGATTTTCCACAAGAGATTCTTGAGATTATTTATCCGGACATATGTGCATCCTCAAACCAAATAATATGTTTTGATGATAAAACTTTAGATTGGTCAGTGAGAGTAAGATTGTGGAATTTTATCATGTAATGCATGAAATCGCTCCAAGCTCTAAAATTTGAAAACTATAGCACTTGCAAAAGCCAAAAAGTATAACAGCGATTTGTGGACTATGATGAACAGGCATTCGATAATATGAATGAGGAAGATGAAAAAAAACTAGTCGTGAAGAAATCGTTGTGGCCTTGTTCAAGTCAAGGCACGGTATTAGCAAGGCTCCAAAAAAACATGGCGCTTCAGCCCGTGAGGTCATCCAGGATACGCCTTTCCAGACCCCTGTGAGGTCATTCCGGGA
The DNA here is from genome assembly GCA_035128595.1 of Eptatretus atami. Classification (NCBI taxonomy): domain Eukaryota; kingdom Metazoa; phylum Chordata; class Myxini; order Myxiniformes; family Myxinidae; genus Eptatretus; species Eptatretus atami. The sequence continues at coordinate 204,633 of CM068957.1, read as the reverse complement.
TACACCTCAGACCCCTGAGAGTGAGTGGCGTAGGATGTGCACCTGATGAAGGAATATAATTAAATAAGTCCGTTAATTATCTTCAAAAGGGGTGTTTTTAAATTTACCCAAACATCAATTTTCAGTCATTGCAACTTCCTTGCGAGTTTTCTTAAGTGTGCTCTCGATGTTTCAGCTGGCTAGGTTTCATGTTTGGAGTTTTGAGGAGGAACACCACTGATCAATACACACACACAACACACGTTTATTAGTGTGTGTACTAAAATGTGTTTCTTTATATATTCATCATGTAAACGTTCTCTCCTTATTCATTATGTTAAACATTGTTTCTTCATTATTAATTGTCGTTTTTCAGGCGATTAACTAACAAACCTGGAACGATAGCTGAGATGTTTACCTTTAGCGAGAAGAGCAGATCCTTGAAGATTATGGCGCATGCAAGGAGGGGAACCAACAAAAGCGTTTATCAAAACGGAAACACAAGGGTGTTATGTCTCGAATCGGCACAAAACAAATAGACAACAATAAGAAATTGAATAAACATGGTTTAATGAACATTAATCAATGAGTAATTAATGAATAAATCAAAGATGCAAATGAAATGCACAGGTAAAATCAGGCCGATTTGAGACATTCCTCAGTTCGCGTACAAACAAAACACGAAGAGAAAGATACAAATAAAGAACTCCTCCTTTATGCCGTACTCAGCTTTGCTTCCAGAGATGGCCTTTTAGAGCCTGCACGTCAATGAGCCTCGAAGCAATGCGTTGGGAAACGCACGAAAATGGCGTGGAGTTTGCTCTCATGCGCGTCACGTATGTGAGGTAATTTGTGCGGCAGGTCTTCAATCAGCAGGGCCCAAATTCACCATACAGTTGCCTCCATGATCGAGATTGCACACCACTCCTCTCTACAGCCACCAGGTCCTCTCACAGAAATGGCACCGCCTTCTCCATCGCAGCATACAAACAGGAGACGCCGAGTGTATTGCTGAGAGACACCTCCCTTCTTCTCTCCAAAGCACACAAACTTCGCGACCCAGCTAAACAGTCAATGGCTAGAGTCCTGCCTCCAGCATGCGAGCAATTCGCACAACATGCAACAACGAAATTGCGCTGCTATTCTCATCATTCCGAGAGGGACCAGAGCCTCATTCTTTGCTTCCAACCACCCTCTTGTCCTCTAGCACCTCTTCCTTTTACATTCCCCACCCAAATCACCAACCCCGGGGGGCGTGGCCTACTGGTACGTATTCCTGGGGGCAGGATTTTGTTTGCCGATTGTTTCGGACTCCATCAGAGCGGGGTCGGCCAATTGTTGTAGTTGTTGTAAGTAGTATTGTTGTAAATTGTGTTCTTTAATTGTCGCGCCTTGTAAATGAAAAGCATAGTTTAAAGGTCACAGTGGGCAACACATACTGGGAGAAACTATCCTTAAACTCCTAGTTAACACGGGCAACTCCCGTGTTGATGACCATAAACAATCTTAAGCTCGCATTTTCCCTACTTGCATTTAACATCAAGGTGTTCCTATTGTGTCCACGGACCATGCTATGCAAAACAATCCTATCTTCACCATTGAAATTCTCCAATCTATCCACAAACTAATCAATATGTAAATTTTCACATAGTAATGCTCTTATTCATATGTGAATATTGTTTTTTCAGTAATTAATATGTAACATTTCTTCTTATTCACAACTATCAAAATACAACCCGTCGCGTTTGCTAAGGGGTTGAGGGAGGAAGTGGTGAAGGCGAGACGAAGAGGGGAAGCGGAGGGAGACAGAGGGGAGCCAAGAGGCAGAGGGAAGGAGAGAGGAGGTGAGCTGAAGTAGGAGTGGGTGAAGAAGGGGAAGCTAAGGAGGGAGAAAACGAGAAGGAGGGTGGAGGTGGAGAGAGCGACGCCTCCAAAACATTGCGATAGCCATGCAGGACGAGTGGTGCGAGAGAGACAGACAAGACACAAGACAGGCGGACAGGCGGACAGAACAGTGAGAGAGCGATATGAGGTGTGGGGAGAGTGCTGCATTTTATTTGAGAGAAGGGGACTGAGAAGGGGGGGAGAGAGAGAGAGAGGGAGTGGGAGGAGGAAAAAGAAGAAGAGATAGTGAGGGCGTGGAGTGGCGTTGGCAAAGTGAGGTGATAATATTAAGTGCTAATGATGAACACAAATAAAAAAACTCATGTCAGAAAACAGGTGTACACACAAAGAGACAGACAGAGTTTGTAAAGTTAACCGCTGACCATTCTGCAAAAAACTTTATATCCATTTCGAGAAATTATGTGGGAACATTCAAAAAGCATGGACTCGAACATCGGAAGTACGCTCAGTATGACCTAAGTAATCGCCATCAGCGTGGAACATGAAAATAAAGCATTGCAACCAGATATCATACTTAGTTAAAAAAAACAATAGTGAAGAAGCATGTAACTGAGGTGTGAATACCAGTGATTATTGCAATATAAAACGATGCAGAAATCAAGAAAATGACAAATACCAAGACTCAAGAATGAGTGAAAAGATACTGAAGCTGAAAGAATGCCAAAGATGAAACAGTGATAATTGGAGCTGCGAGATATATGAAAAGAACCTTCACAGATATATTTAAAAACCATCCCTGGGAATATACGACAAACGTAACTACAGTTTGGAAGCTGTCCGGGACTCAGCGACTGATCCTGAACAGAGCCCTCAACACAAAACATTGAGAACAGAAAATATCACAACTTGTCCGTGAATCGTGACCCTTATTGAAATGAATGGTGGATACTTTGAGCCCACCCTGGGAGGACCCAATCCTATTCTGAAACACATATGGTAGATACCAATAAAACAAACACACACACACACCGCACACACACACACACACACACAACACACACACACAACATTCATATGGAGTAGAGATTTTGAGATGTGTGGTTTAATGTTTTCCTCCTAAAAGCCCACCATGTGTGAGAACAGATAACAGCAACTTGCACGTACCAGTACGTGCGTGCACACACAAAACCACTTCATATGGAGATGGATGTGTTTTCTCCATCGTTTCTAATGTGTTTCTACATTTTCACAATGTCTTTTCCTTATTCACAACATCACTTCTTGGATCCTACAGTGGAGATAACAACGCAAACAACAAAAACAAAACCCCCCACACTTCTTACGGAGGTAAAAGATACTTTAGACCTGGAGGGTCCATTCCGACTTTCTGAACCCTTATAACAGATAAACAACGCATAACCAATATAAAAAAGTGGTTTGTAAATGCAATTGTGGTAATACAGTTTATATAATAAGTACACACACGTGCAAATGATACCACACGAATCAAGTAAATAAAAACGACAAACCAAAGATTTATCTTAAAACGCGATTCTTATAAAGAGGATTAAAGTGGGCATTAGTGGAATTGTATCAAGCCACACAGGAACAAAAATGTCGATGTATCTTTTATGTTCTTCACAGCCAAAACAAACATGTGGAACACCCTCTGGTCGATGACCTTATTGTTTTTATAAAATATGTATCGATGTTGACATGAAATGACGCTAAATGCAATACCTCTCTTTGGACGAGGGTAATAACGTAACTATATCCCTATTTTTTTTCAAAATGTTGCCAGGATGGTGGGTTTGGCCGTCTGCGCCACCCGTCCCGCCTGGTGTACATGTTGAGTGACCATCCATAGCTGCGTTATTTGAAATTACCTTCGTCGGATCTGATTAGCGAATCGTGAAGTGTGATATCTGTCTTCTCCCTATCAGAAACATGATTGGATGCTGTAAGTGTTCATACGATGGTTGGACTCTTCAGATAGTTTGTCGCGCGATTTATTCACGATGGATATAGCATGACGTCTCATTTTTCGACACTGCTGACCAGCAAATGACGAAGCAACTTCATTGACTGCAACGTTTAGATTGTCGTTCATGCTCTGCGGTTGCGTTCTGTCGCGAAGGTGACAACTGTTATTCCCTCACTTGGTTGTCTTGCTTCAGTCACCATTCTTATGCTTCGTGCATATTCCTTTTTCTCCTCCAGGCATATCCTGAATATCAAGCACTAAAAAATTTTCTCCAATATATGGATATTATATAGTGCTGGTGAGCTTGTATGGTGGTTATCTCCCGTGTAAATAGATTTGAAAAATTTGGTTCTCATTTGGAAAGGGGTAGAAGAGATTTGGGCCTGTGATATACTTGACCACATCATTTGATGCGCGGCACGTACAGGAGGAATAATTTCCTTGCACTCCAAGGAAGTCAGATTGGAAGCGGTTTTAATATTCTGCGAGATTAGAAAGGAAATGTCTTGATTCACTGGATGGCATGACATAAGTCCTCTCATGGCTTGGAGGATGCAACTTGCTCTTTCACTTTAGCTGCCCCTACGCTGAGCAGCAATCCCTGGGACTCACTTTTCATTTTCGTTGCCCTGACAAAACTGACAAACAGCCATTCATCGATAAAATAACTCTCGGTCCATCGTTCATATTGCAGCACATGGCATGAGTTGAATGTGGCCAGTTTTCATCTATTCGGACAGGGAGCTTGTGTCCTTCGAGTGTGTTATCTGATCCTCTTCTTGACTACACGGCCTCTTGTCTGTTGCCAATCGATCACACTGTCTCCGAATTGCTCACTTCTTTCTCTATTTATACAGCAACTGGCTTGCTGTTGCAATTCTGTTGCATTCTCCGCGTTCTTTGCTCTCCAAGAAAGTCTCCTCTGACAAACGATTACTTTTGCTCAGCTCTGGAGTATGCCGTCCAAAGGCGATTCCTTCTTCGGAGGAAATTTGCTCACCCGTGCGTCAACACGCCCCGAAGGAATTTATGGTGTCAGCTCTCTCCTGCATAATGTCAGTCCAAATAACCTCTGAGCCACCAGTTTATTCTTATTGAGGGGGATAAGTTGAGCCTGGTGGTGAGGGGCAATAACCATAGAAGATGATCAGTCATCAGTACCTGGGAAAATTAAATCCATCCGCAGGGCTGGAGTTCGCTTCATCCTTTAGGGGCGACTCCACCAGAGGAGTACCTTCTCAGCTTACGCTTGTATGGCACTTTTTTTGTTCCATATTTTTTTTATATCCACCAAGGCTGACGCTATTCAAACCAACTACAGACACGAGAAGGTATAACCCATCATTTTTCCAGGGGTTTCAAGGAGGGCACTAACCCTAACAAGTTAAACCTGGCCCGTACAACCTTTATACCTTCTGTGACAAATTTTTAGGTTCCCCCCCAAATCCGTCCCTGAGAGATAATAGGCAATGTATATGTAACACACAGAAAGACAGAGAGATTGACATTAATCGTTATAGATGCGATTAATATGTTTGTTGTTTCTATGAAATAAGCTTATTATTGTACAAACATTCCCGAGTGCCCCCTCACATCCACCCACACTACATAATACTCCACCCACTTTTTCATGACCAATTGCAATTTTCTTTTTGAACTAAAAAACTGTACTTGTCCTTTCAAACAAGATCTTAGTTAACCTTTTTCTTTACCAAAGGCCACATACATAAAGTCGTACTGTAATTCAAGGGAAAGATGTGGTACCTTGCCACACCATCAATGCACCTTATATGTTTCCAGGCTGCAGATAGCTCAAAGGTAAACATGCCTTTCTTGTGTGGGTTGATCCTGAACGGACATAAAGTATATCATGGTGGCTTCAGGGCAGTGTGTCTCATCAATGAGTGTGCCATCCGTCGGAGGACATATAAGCCTGACACCGTTGTCTGTCAGTTATGATTGCTGTGGTGGGATGTTTAATGAACCCACCGTCGTTTTTTTATGAAGGTAGGCAGGCTTTGCACACAAAAGAATGGAATAGTGATCTGAATTGCGTGTTTCAAGCTGTTTATTATCAAACTGGAAATTTTAAATGCATTATCAACTTTTGAATTATTTAACTCCCCTTGGAACCAGAACCCAGTGTGATGCCTCCATCATTTTTTTAACTGTATTACCATCGTTGGGCCTATATGTATTTGAGCTGAAGCTACCAACATGTATGATCCCAACAAATTGTCTTGTAAAAGGAGATGAAATACGCAGTTTATATTGAAGTCTTTGAATGAGTTTGCAAAATGGATATTGTATACGTACCGTTGAGTAGGCTCTACCTCGGCACTCATTGCAAGTAGAGTCCACATTTCACGTCCAGGAAATATCACGACTCCTGATCTAACCGTAGAATTTCCAGGAGGCCTTGGAGAGTTTCCGTGCACCCAAAAGAAACAGGGAAGGCAGAGATGCAAAAAGCGTTTAGAGATCACATCAATGCCTTCTTGAGTAAATTGAATGGAATGTCAATAAGTTAGGCGTTATTTTTTGCTTGGTGTAATTCCTCTCATGGGGTGGTGTTCAAGTTAGACGGCACCTTGTGTGGACTTTACTATTTCATATGTATAGTTATTTCTACAATATATATTGTCGGGTTCAAACAGTCTGCTAATATGGACCAGACCAGCTGGAATACGATGTGCTTCGCCCAATGGACGCAATTAAAGGATATCATGATCGAGCAGGTTAGTATCGAGCAGCTCCCCTCGATCAGAATCCCAATCGGTCTCTAAAACGGATTGCAATAATAAGTTTTTTCCCTTGGATTCATCCTTTCCTGGCTGAACACTGTGTGCAAACGCATGCGAGCGTATTGGCGGTGTTATCAGGCAAAGCGGGTACTTAAGAACTACGGAATCGGTGGAGCATAATACCTCCACAGGTGATTAGTGGTCCGGCTTTGTTAGCACTGATGAGCGTGGATATAGATTCGGACCTATCTAAAATGAATCGGCGGTTCTTGTCACCTAACCAAACTCATCCCCAAGTTTCATCCAAATCCGTCACAAACTTTTTTGAGATATTGGTGGATATATAATTTTAAGCTCTGGTGTAAGAATCCTTTAAAAAAATTCTCGATCCCATCTCGATCTATATCTCACCCAAAAACGAATGATTTTGGCGGTGTCACATACCCAAGCTTTCCCACCAAAATTTCGTCGAATCCTCGTCCACAACTTTTTGAGATATCCTGTTCACAACAGACAGACAGAAGAACGTGAAACTATAAGTCTCCTTTGTGGTGCAGTTATTGAAAGGACACAGGACAAACGAAAATGGAAAATTCCAAGACAAAAGGAGGCAGATACCAATGAAAAAATAAATAATACCCGAACGATACTGTAAAATGAAAGCAATTAACATTTCAAATAATTAATTAAATGCCATGAAGCAGCATAATTGATGTGATAAAAGGGAGAAACCCAGGCAAGGTCTGAAGGACAGGGGGGCAGTCTCAAACATATGCATGGGGGAGGAATGCAGGGAGGCAAAGGTCAGTGCTGCAATCCATGAAGACTGGCTTGCTCCACACTGAGCTACGAACCCAGAGAAGCCGCGTGTTCCGAGTCAAACTATCTCAATTGCTCCACGTTGAGAGTCAGCTCGGCTTTCAAAAGAGGAGAGGGGGAGAAAAAAAAAATTGTGAAGTGCAGGAAGAGAGAGGGTGACGGTGCGTTTCGAACTTCTTAAACTACCCCCCGGTCATGCACTTTGGCTTTTGAATGGTTCTTCGTCCATATGAGGTGGCATATCGCCGGCGCCACCGTGATATTTTCTGATGGGTGTTGCCCATGGAGTTGCTGAACGAATAATGGACACTTGCAGTGTGCCAAATGGCAGGTTGTTGTTTTTTATTACAGTTTCATCGCAAATCATGGTCTCAGCACATCACGTGCTTTTGACCGCATCTTGCAAACACAAGAATACTTTTTGCAACCATGACGTCACTTCAAAGGAGTTGCCATATTGTGACCACTCCACAATCTTTTCAGTGATCTGTCATTCATTTATATGATCACAGAACAAATAAGCTGAAGGTTAACCTTGAACCACCCTTGTATAATATAGCGGGTGCTAGTTGTGTTCGGAAGGGAATAATGTTTTTCAAGTTAGTGAATACAATGTTTCTCAGTGATGTCAAATAAACTTGCTGCCCATGTAGGTGTCCATCTGTCGCATGCCAATGCACTCCAGTTTTCACTCAAACCACACATTTATTTTATGAAAGCAAAGTGGCATGAAGTTATCTCATTTGAGAAGATAAATTTCCCAAGAATGTGCCAGAAGCAAACTAAAAATTGGTACTTTTTAAGAAATTGAATGAGTTGAAAATGAAACACCAGAAACAAAACAATGAAAAATCACTCTTAGAGTGCACTGGCAAAACAGCACAAGTAATCCCTTGCCTAATATAAACCTCCTGTCATCACATGTTCTCCAGACCCACTTCCTGTAACTTTTTCTTGATCCAAATCAGCTTCACTCTGCATTTACCGTTCCAAATTCACCATACACCTCCACAATTTTCTTCGACCTATTCCTTTCGATTTACGCAATCCTATTTTAAAAAATAAATAAATAATAAAAAATCACTTTTATCGAAACACCGTACCCGTCCCGAACACTGAATCTGTTCTTACCTTTGCGTTTCCCGACCAAATTTTCCAACCAATTTCTCTAGTGATCTGTTTTTTCAACCTATCCTTTCACATAATCTATGCAATCTCTATCAAAAATAATAATAAAAACGATCTCTTATAATGCTTATCGTTCCTCTTTCACAATGTGGTTCTCATCTAGCTATTCATAATCACTTCTCTTTTCCATTCAAAGACTGCTCTCAATTGACCTTTCCTTATACCTTGTCTGAAAAATCCAACTGTGAAGCGTTTACTTCTCTCATTCTCTCAATTCACCTTTATTGCAACTGATAAGAAATTCATTAATCGCATTTCTGAACCGTAATTTTTGAACAACCCAGTTGTTAATCATGTTCACGTATTCCATCAATCATCTTTTTCTCCAACTCAGTGCCAATTCACCCCTCTCACCTCCTCACGTCTCAAGAACCATCACAGTTTTTCCCCCTCCAAGCTTCCTCTCACCTTTTCAAAAAACTCCCCCTCACCTGTTTTCCGTTAATCCCCCTCCCCTTCTCCCAATATCACCCCCCTCACTCATCTTCTCAAAGTTGCGCCCCCCACCTCTCATCACAAAGTGCTTCCTTCCCTGCCTCTCTCCTCACATCACTCCACTCTCAAATTCCTCATTGCTTCTGCCCCTCTCTCTTATTACTCCCCACGTGTACTCAACCCGGCACCACAGAGCTTTTCTCCTCCACATCTGGTCCCTCCCCGAGTCTTCTGCCAATCCCCCACATCTTTCAAACAACTCTACATACATCCCCCCTCTCCTTGTCCTACCCCCCCTCCCTCCCATCCCTGCCAACCAACCTCCTCCCCTCCCCATCATTAAACAGTGGTGGACCTCAATATCTGGGCCTTCGCTCAAACTGACAACTTTCCAAACAGAGTTGGCAACGACAAACCAGAACAACAATCGGCCTAACAGACACTTATCCTCCCTCAAGAATCTCTGACTCCCTCGTTATCTCCCCTGGTTACTCCTCCTCTGTGGAGACCTGAGCCTCACCATGGTGGAGGTGTGTCTCTTCATCAAAGACTTGATTTTCCTCACTCTACCATGCACTGGCCCTCACTCTCTCCACACCCCAGGAATACTCTGGCTACGTTCCCCCACTCCCACCTCATGTTTATATGCCGTGTGTACCCGTCCACCAAACAGTGTGGCTTCCGTTTACATTCACTCTCCGAACATGAACCAACTTCTATCTTCTCATCCAAACTCTCCTCCTCATATGTGGTGACTTCAATTGTCATCATGCCAGTTGGCTAGGTGTGGGTACCTTTCTCAACCTGTCCATGCAAATCTCAGTAAAGAACTTCTGCGAATCATTGGACCTGACCTCATCAGCAATTCTGACCCGGATTCTCACACCAACGTACTCCATCCCTCTGGATCTTATTTTGACAAAATGTTCCCTGAAATAATCTGCCTTTCTTCCTCTGACTCCAACGCGTTTTCATGACCATAGTCCTTGTCAAGTAACATCATCTCTGCTTTTATTAGAGAAACCACCCTCAGCGCCGTCGAGTCTGGCATTTCACTCAGGCCAAACGGCACGGGTCCCAAGCAGCCATCAAACTTCTAGAATGGTTCCTATGCTACCTTTCTCCAACATCAACTAATCTTGGAATTCTTTCAAAGAAATGTGCTCTCTCTCATGCACAGATTTATCCCCTCTCGTCTTCAGTTGTCTACCCTTCTCCTCCCATGCGTTCACTAGAAGTTTTGTGCGAGGCCATTGTCCTGAAAAACTTGCTTTTGCCATGGAAAACAACGCCAACTGAGGTAATCTCAGTCTTCCCATAAAGCTTTGGAACAAGTGTGTATCTACTACTCAGGAGACCAGGAAACAACATCTTTCTATCTCAAGTCTGAACTCTCAAACCTCTACTCTCTTCTTAAATCTGGTGGCATCTAATCAAATCTGTTTCTGGCATGTATGTTCCCCTCCATCCCTTACTCAAAATGGCCGACTGCTGACACCGCACGTAAAAGGCTGAATCTAAACACGTATTTGCATCGAAATCTTGTCGTCTGAAACCCATCGCTTTCTATCCCACTTACCCAGTCGTACCCACTGTTCCTGGATCTTGTGTCTTTTCCTCTGAACAAGGTGAGAGTTTGCTGTCAACCTCGACTCAGATCTGCACGGTCCAGACGGCAATCAGCCACGTGTTCCTAACGAACCCGTGCCCCTGTCTTGCTCACCCTTTCTTCTGTTCTATTCAACCTCTCATTTGCTCAGGTCATCTGCCATCTGTTGGAATTCAAACAAACATTACCGCCCTGCACAAAAAGCGTTGCAAAAAAATCCCTGCAACTTACAACCAATAACCTTCTCCCAAATTATAGCAAGGTTAGAGATCCATCTTTAAATCAACACAAAGATTCTCTTGAAGACAGAATTCTTTGAAAGAGGAATCAAGTGAAAATTAATATCAAGCCAACAGAACACAAACTGTCGATCTATGCTCTCACCCTCTACAGTCAGATCACGGCAAACACCTGGTGGATGGACCATATTGTTTATGTATGTATATAAATATATATAATATATATAAATATTATATATATATAATAAATTATATATATGTGTCGATGTCGAAGTGAGGGGTGGATTGTATTAAAAGAGATTGCACCGAGAAAAGTAAAACAAAACGATGTCCTGTAAAATACAATTTTTTGACTATTTCAGCGGATGACACACCTCCCGAGGCACCAACCCACCGCAACGGCCACGCAGGCCAATACAGCAGAAATGTACCTCTGTCTCATCGATTTCATTGAAAAGCACGGGTACTTTTCCGAAACAAATCAGCAGCTTTGGAGATCGTTCACCAGTTGCAACTTGCAACTTCCTGCAACTCAGATCCCTGCATCAGACCAATCAGCATTCTCAATAATCAGCAAGGTTTGGATCATCATCGTCTTAGAACATTAAATCCTTCCTTCTCCAATGGCTTGATTCCAATCATCCAATTTCTGTTTCAAACCAGTCACTCTTCCTGGATATGCTTGCTATCTGCTCTCCCAACAATGGATGGAGGTACTCAATGCAGACATGAAATTCAGACATAATCCCTGGACTATCGCGTGCTTTGACACAGTCTGGACCTGCCCTGCTCACCAAATCTCTTGCTAATGGTCATCCAAAGCCCATCTCCACCTCATGCTTGAGACTTCCTCTCCTGTCGCAGTCAACGTGTGGCCCGAAATGAGTTCTTTCATCCCCTCTTTTCTGTCCGGCTGGAGTTCCCTCATAGGTAGCGTTCTGGGCCCTGTTCTTTTTTCTGAGTTTCCATCATGATCTCTCCTCTAGCTCTGGCAAAATCTTCTAGATCTCTTTGGCGATGACTCACCCCTGCAACACCATCGAGTTCATCCTCAGACAGGAAGCAGCAAGCTTTTTCGCTTTCACTGCAGATCTGATAAAAATCACAATGGTCCAACACGTGGAACATGTCTTCCAATCCGCGACAAATCTCACACTTCTCACTAATGTCTCTCTGAAGGACCGTTAGAAAACCCCCCCATACACTTATTCTCAACAATCTCTGGAAGAAGTCCTTTCTTTCAAGCTTCTGGTCTCACTTTCTGCCATGATCTTTCCGGAAGCCACTTTCCAACCTGGCCTCCAAAGCCAGTCGTCGACTGGTGAACCTCGCTCGAGGTGCAAAGTCCCTCCTCAGCCCACCTGAGGCTCTTCCATTTACAAAGCTTTTTTCCATCAGCTGATGGATAATGCTCTCCCTACCCCGGCTGCGTGCTCCTGCCCTCTCACCTTTCTTGGCTTACGCTTGGAAACCAGGCATTTTATGAATCATTGCGATCTCCCGTGGTGAGGCTGAGTCCTTTGGGCCTTCAACTCTCACCGATGCCATGGTCGGTGGGTCGATCTGTCTCTACCGTCTCCTTCCGTCTCCCCCCCCCCCCGTCTGTCTGCGATTTGTCCCCCCATACTTATGCAGGGCACTCAAGGTCCGCCAATGACCAATTTTGGCAAAAACTACCAAAATCATGAATCGTGCTCACCTTCACTTTTCATTCCTCTTTCCCCCACCTGGAATAAACTCCCTCACTTATCATCCATTCTTCCCTCCAGGCTTCAAAAACAGCAGTTACCACCACTTCTTATCTTCCCCCATTCAAAACCTCGATCTTTTCTACCCATTAATCAATAACTACCCCCTTACGAATTCCCTGCTTTCTCCTGATTCCCTTGTAATGCCATCTGTATACCTGGTGTTCCCACCGCATCCCTCTACCTTCCCACAGATTCTCCTATGTCTCTGTCCCCACTGTTTTGTCCTTCCTCTCCCACCCCTCTTGTCTCATGCGCCCTTGCTGTGTGTTGTGTGTTAGCTCTCTTACGAGCATCATCAATCATTAAAAAAAAAAACGTAGAATGGCACTTGGGAGAGCACATTCCTCTGCCAGGTGGAACAGTTATGTTTTGTATCCCTGATGGCTGGATCCGAACCAAATCCAATCCGCTTGTTCTTGTCACCGAACCAACTCATCACGTTGTTTTGTCACAACCCATGACACTTTTATACATATATATTTATATTATATATATATATTATATATATATATATATATATTATATATATGTAATGGCCTGTGTTGACCTTTTAACCTTGAAATTCATTGGCGATTGAATTCATTGACCTGATGTGCAATCCTGTTCAAATTTCAAATCAATCATAAACAAATGCGGATTTAGAAAGTGATCCTAAGTTGTTGACTAATATTGCCTATGTTGACCTTTTTTGCATGTTGATGACCTCAAAATAATTGATGGTTGGTGTTTATCCAGTGAGCTGATCTGAAAACCTGTTCAAATTTCAAGTAAATTGGATGAAAATTGATAATTTTAGAAATTCGGCTATTTTTGACCTTTTGACATATGTTGACATCAACAAATAATTGCTGCTTGAATTCAGTACGCTGATGTGCAAATGGTCTTTAATTTCAAGTCAATCGGATGAAAATTGACAATTTTGAGAAACATTTTAGAAATGTGGCCCATGTTGACGTTTTAGTCATGTTGACGTATTGGAGGCGATATTGACTTAAAATTGATAGGTGTTTGAATCCATGTCCTAATATGCAATGCTCTTCAATTTCAACATAATACGGATTAAAATTGAGGATTTAGAAATCGGCCTATGATGACCTTTTGGTCTCTGTGAATTTTTGGCCCATGGTGTCCAAAATAATAGATGGTTGAATTCCATGACCTGATTATGTAATCTTTTCAAATTTCAAGTCAATTGGACTGAATTTGAGTATTTAGAAGTTCCACCTTCATTATTGACCTTGGGCCTATGTTGAACTTTTGACCTCGCACCAAATGCAATACCCCTCTCTTTAAGGGCTGTCACACCTTGACGATGTAGCCAGCGTATGCCGACGTATGAAAATTGTCTAAAACGTGGCACACGTCGATACGTTATGGGTAAGTTTGTATACGTTAAGAGCACGCTGAAGCACGCTGAAGCACGCTGGCATACGTCGTAGTACGCCGAGCTCATCGACAAATTAACATGCTCAAAAATTTTCGACGTATTGCAGCGTATGACTCACACGTTCCGCATACGCCTGGCGCATCGTGTGGCACGTACGCCTGATGTTGATATAAGTCGACACACGTACTTGTAAGTACTCAATAAG
>CM068957.1:176698-187029 GCA_035128595.1 Eptatretus atami | reverse complement strand
AAACAAAAAATGAGGTCGACCACGACGGTTCCTCCTTAATCCCATTTTTATATACCAAATCCCTAACCGGGCAAACCATATACGTAGATGTAAGTAAAACACGTCAGTTATTCGTGTCGTCCAAGGACTCAAATACTCTACATACCAATGGCGTGGAGATACTACAGTCAAACATACTTACCATAGGTTAGAAATAAGTACGGTAACCTAAACAGACCTCGACGTCACTATGAGTAACTACAATAACGTTGCGCGTTGTCAACGATCGCGTAACTGCCTACATACACTACTCGGTGAAAAAGTTCGTAACGCAAACATTACCACCCGTCACTTATGAAACTACAATAACGTTGTCACCGTTTCAAACGACGTATAACAGCCACAACTTAGCCACGTAATGCAAAGTATCAACGCTGCATCTCAAAAATTTGAGCATTAAAATTTTCGACGAGTTCGGCGTACCCGACGATCCAGCATGCTTCACGTCTCTTAACGTATACAAAAACTACCCATAACATCGACGTGTGCCAGCGTTTTAGACCAAATGTTCATACTGCTAACCGCTAGAACCGCAATGACAAGCCTTAAGAAGATCAATCCGGCAACATATTTCTTTGTTCACGATCATACAAAGTAACCAACCAACACTAAACGCCCCATTGCCTAGAACCAAAATTTTTATCGTGTCAACAACAGCAAACACGTCAAGAAACCAAAAGAGGGGAACAATGGGTCAAAAAACCGTGACTACTCTGGAACCGAAGGTGAAGATGAAAAACGAGCAACGGCTCCATGGAAAAACCGACATGCAAAAAACGACATAGGAGGCCGACAGGTGAAATGTGGCGAATAAATGTGCGAATATTGAAACATTACCGAAACTATATCAATACAAAGATGAACCGCACACAGTGTCTAAACAACCGACAATATTCGTCTATCGATCAGCAACAAGCTAATCAAGCACCCAGCATCAACACAGCCATGAAATACTAAATAACCATGCAAACTGCAACGCCCTAAAAAACCTTCAACAGCCTTGCTACCATGTAGAATTATTGAGGAACACCGTGGATAAAATTGCTCGGCGTATAAAACAAGTTCCAACCCCCACCCCCCCCACCCCCACCAACCCCAGCCCCCTTCAAGCCCAACCCATCCAACCCACATAAAGTCACTAACTTAGAACTGCAAGGTCCATAAATAAATCGAAGACAAAGAAATATCTGGAACGAATGACTGGAATAATTGTGTTAAATACTCGGTAGGTACACCACGCTGATATCTTTGTACCTAAACGCAGAAACAAAGAGATCATTCGAGGGAGTCCCAGTACTTCAAGGATTGTCGCAAGCATGGATATTATAGCCAGAAATCCGGACAGGAAAAACCAAACTATTAAGACGGCCAAGTTCTCGTAAGGAAGTACAAAAAGAAAAATCTTGGACAGAATTTGACTAATGTGAGGTATATAAAATTACTTCATAATACCAAACCAACACGTCCAAACATCACAGTGCAACAAAAAGCACAAACTCAAAATTTAAATCGGTATTAGCCCCACGTGCACTCCGAACCAAACTCTTAAATGAGTCTCCACATTACACGCTGAGTCACTACCCTTCAAGACCAAATGCAACTGCATTATGTGTTTAGGCCTTGTGCTCGGACAGTTCCCTGAAAATTAAACCCACCCATTCAATCATAGCTGACCAACAGGTTCATCAAAGGACTCCTAAAACTCACCACCATCCCTCACCGAAAACTCATCTCTGCAACAAGCACCACCATAACAGAATGCTGCCACACAGCTGGACAAGGGATGTTGAACTGTATGCAGTTAGGCTTGTGAACATAACGCTTGAATTAACCAAAAAGTTCAAATTTAAGCTATCTGGAAAATCCAGATACAGATTATCACCAAATCACCACTCATCTTAGTTCCGTCCGCGTCCTCCGTGTTTTTTTTTCTTCGGCATGACTGTGATGTTGACACTTCGATTTCTAGTGCGGTTATGATTTAAATCGTAGAGCGGCAGCCTATGAATAGGATACGCCACGTGATCGTCGACGATACGCTGCCGCGCGCTATGTATACGTTAGACTATCGTTGGGCATACGTTGTGAACGCCGACAACACGCTAAGCATTTGTTGGTAAAAGTTATCTATAAGTTATCGAAACGTTCTGTGTACGTTACTAATACGTTATGTATTTGTCCAACTCGTTATGAATACGCCAAAACCTTTAAAAAACATCAATAGTTCAGCATAGAAAAACATTTAAAAAAAAAGAAAAAAAGCCGAAGAAAACTTCGAAGAATGCTGCAAAGAAGTCTCCTGGCCGTGGCCGTGGACGCGGACGTGCAGAGGATCCATCACACCACCACCCTCCCCATCACACTCACCTACTACTCTGACATGATATCTACGATATACTACTAATGACACGCTCACCTACTACTACTACTGATACTACTGACATAGACATGTACTCACCATGGAGTCTGAAACACTGCGGGGTTCTCCTGTGTATGTAGCATAAGCCCATTTATATACCAATTTCCCTAACCACTTCCATACGCCTATATATACGGTAGCTGTAATTAGAAACAGTTCAGTAATTGTGGTGTCGGAGACGTCAATACGATTAATACGTCAATGTGCGTTGGAAATTGTTCATAAGGTTCAAAGCACGTTACTCATAGGTTAGAAATAAGTTTGGGACGCTAAAATTACCTCGACTGTTTCGACTTATGAGTTAACTTACAAGTAGCGTGAAGTCGACTGTGTGTCAACGATCGCATAACGTGCTACAACTTAGGCCAGCGTATGCGGAACGTGTGAGTCATACGTGGCATACGTCGAAAATTTTGAGCATGCTTAATGTCGACGTGCTCGGCGTACTACGACGTGCCGCATGCTCAGCGTGCTCTTTAACGTATAAAACTTACCATAACGTATTCGAGTGTGCCAGCGATCGGCAATTTTTCTTACGTCGCATGCTGGTAAAATAAGGTGTGACAGGGCATGACGGTGATGTTGACACTTCGATGTCTTGTGCGGTTATGATTTCAATAGTTGAGCGGCAGCCTATTAATAGGCTACGCCACGTGATCGTCGGTGATACGCTGCTGCACGCTCTGCATACGTTAGACTATCGTTGGGCATACGTTGTGAACGTCGACAACACGCTAAGCATTCGTTGGTATAGGTTATCTATAAGTTATCGAAACGTTCTGTGTACGTTACTAATACGTTATGCATACGTCCAACTCGTTATGAATACGCCAAAAACTTAAAAAAAACCATCAATAGTTCAGCGTACGCCAGCGTTTTACATATATTTTGATACGTTTGATATATTCGGATACGCTGGCTAAAACGTCAAGGTGTGACAGCCCCTTTAGCGAGGGTAAAAATGTAAAAACATAGAGGGATGAAATCTCAAAAAAACAATCAAACAAGGGAGGAATGACGCATTACCTTTCCACAAAACGACACCACAATCCTCTTATGTATTAGCATCACGATATATTTTGACATTTTCCTTTTGTTTTCGGATTGTAATTAATGGAACAACGCCAAAATATATCGTGATGCTAATACATAAGAGGATTGTGGTGTCGTTTTGTGGCATCGTAATGTGATGTCATTCTTCATGACCTCCACCACCGAAGGAGGTTGTTTTCAGCCCTGTTTGTTTGTGTGCACGATATCTCAAAAAGTTGTGGACGGATTTGGACGAAACTTGATGGAAACCATGGGTGTGTGATGAGGAAGGCTTGATTCAATTTTGGTGAAGATCCGAATCCGGATCCGGATCTGATAATTTTTAAAGTCATTCTTTACAATTGAGAGATAGGGCTATATCGATATGCAGCACGATATCTAAAAATGTTGTGGACGGATTCAGATAAAACTTGGTGGACAGGTTGGGTGTGTGACAAGGAAGAAATGATTCGATTTTGGTGAACATCCGAATCTGGATCCGTATATGAGATTTATTTAATTTTTAAGTGATTCTTCACCATTGAGAGATAGGACCAAAAATAACATCCAATATTGCATGATGTTTCAAAAATGTATTGGGCCTGATACGTTCTCGTGGATCAGGCATTGCGTGCCAGAGGTGTGCACTCTCCCGATTCCCCTTCAAGTTGTTATTGTTATTCTTTTTCATTATTCTTATTTATTCATCTTTTTTATCCATCACAATCCCACAACAAAAGGAAAATGTCAAAATATGTCGTGATGGTAATCCATAAGAGGATTGCGGTGTCGTCTTGTGGTCTCGTATTGCAATGTCATTCCTTCCTTGTTTGGTTGTTTTTTTTGAGATTTCATCCCTCTATATTTTTACATTTTTCTTAAAAAATTTTTTTTTCTTGTTTGTGCAATATTTTTGGAAGTAATAAAATGCTTAATGTTTTAACTATGTTGTTATGTTTAGTATGGAGTACGGTGATACAGCAGAATTCCATGATGCTGCCATACTCTGTGGTTCTACCGTATTCCATGGTACTCCAGTTGAGATCAACATTTGTGTCCAATACATGGGATATCAAGTCAAGTAAACACACTGTTTGCTGCTTTATCACCACTCCAAGTGCATACATACCTTGGCTTGTTATGTTGCACCAGGAAAGGCCTCGTCTGTTGGGGAAGATTTCCCGATCCCTGGATGCAGGATAGGGACATCGAAATATGTTGCAGCCCTCATGTTGCATCAATATCAGAAATACTGCTTGATTGATTGGTGGTGAAAAGGGAGGTGGTGCTGCCGCCTAACATGAACAGCAGTTTTGCTTGGCACAAGATATGGTGAGCATGGCTCATCACCAAAAAGCAAGCAAAGATGCAAAAGGAAAGCCAAGACACATCAAAAGGGGAGTCACGATGGACAGAGAACACAATAGCTGTGAAGCGCACTGGCTGGGTAGTTACCACGCAGATGTTTTTTGTTTTAGTTTAACGTTGAGCGTACAACATCAAAATGGTTGTGAGGATGTCGAATGTACATGGAGATTTGTGTGCCATCATCATTTAAAGTTCTGTCCACATCAGCAGGGTTAAATCTGAACTAACAACCAACTAATTTATTGCCTGAGAGTATGGGAGTTTGCAGCAAATGTGATAAAGTGAATATTTTGATGTCTGTGCTCCAAGTCTCTATTGTGTTCATATGTGTAGCTTTTATGTAGTCTTGAACACCAGTGTGTGCATCAAGGTGTTGACCCACTAAATAAATGAACAATGTGGACCATGTACTCTACAATGGCCATGTGCAGTTGCTGATGTTCTTCAGAAACAGTTATGATGCACGAAAACCTGCGAAACAAACAGTTACCACCCCCCACGATCAGTCTGATTGTGTTGGGACTTGGAGATCTGAGGGGAACATCTGGACCGCCTGGATTGAGCCAGTTTGACCATTAAAATTGGAAGGTGAGAGTGCTTCAGGCATTGCACTGCAATTGCTCATCAACTGGAAAGAATCTAAATGGACATTTTGGATGCTATCTGAGCTGGTCATTAATGGAGATATGTATGAAAATGGAAGGTTGCTCGTCATTATATTTTGAAAATTTGTGCGTTTTTTGAAATCTTTTTGGGAGAGGCTCGATTACGATACTTAGAGGCATCTTTCCTTTCCTAGTTGAGTCGTTACAGTTAACATATTGTTTCCTGGGTGTCGGCTCATTGTGTTGGATCACACCAGTAAGCTTGCACTGAGACCTGGTTGTAGGTGCTTGTGGCAGTGGATAACTATGGAGATCTGGTCTATACAGTTCTCTTAATCGATTGACATATTTCAGACAGCTACTGTAGTACTGACCATGATAGACTTAAATTAAAATGTAACTCGGTAGGATAACCCTTCTAACGTTTGAACTTGCGAAATTGCAACATAGGCCATATTTGACAGAGAAGTTCGAAGTGAAGGCCCGCTAGGCCGGTTACTTTGAGTGGCTGTACAACACTGATCCAACAGTTGCTGAGTTGGATGTTAGGGGTGTTAGTCGTGTTACTATCCCTATTGCTGACCCTCCAATCAACTGTGGTTCACCTCATTTGTGGAAACACAGCTGCGGTGAACCGTGTTAAATAAAGTGAAGCACCTGGGATCTAGGCATCCATGCTGAACTGTGGCATCCATTCTCAAGGCTGGTGGAAATGCTGCACTCATCTGTTGCATGCAGTTCTGTGCTCTGCCTGGAACACAGGCATCATCCCAACTGACTGGGAAGAGGGGCCTTGTTGTCCTCCTCTGGAAAGGGAAGGGTGATCGCCAAGACTGCAACAACTACTGAGGGTGATGCTGCTCTCAGTGTCAGGCAAGGTGTTTGCTCGGATAATTCTTGATAGGGTTCGCCACCATCTGCTGAGCACCAGCGTCCAGAGCAGTCAGGCTTTACACCAAAGAGGTCACGATTGACTGTATCATTGCACTTCGCGTCTTCACCGAACACAGACGAGAGTTTTGGCAGGGGCTGCTTGTGGCCTATGTTTATCTCTGTGAAGCGTTCGATTTAGTGACTCGGGATGACCGCTGCAAGAGTCTTGGTCTTCGTGGGTGCCACGAAAACTGATCAATCTGATGTCTGAACTCTACTCTGGTACTGAGAGTGCTGTGAGATGTGGTGATACCATCTCTGACTTGTTTCCAGTTGTTAATGAAGTTTGTCCGGGGTGTGTACTGGCCCCCCACACTTTTCAGCATTTGTATGGACTGCATTCTGGGGAGGATGTCAGAGAGATCAAGTTGCAGTGCATCATTTAGGAATGTCAAGACCTTTGACCTGATTTCGCAGATGATGCAGTTTTTTTGCCGAGACTCTGGATATCCTTTTGGGGGCCCTTGACGTCAGGTCCTTGACGTGAATGAGGAATCCGAGCCACTGGGATTCTGGTTTTCCTGGGTCAAAATTAAGATCCAGGCTTTCAATGACATCTTGGATGTTGCTATCCTGTCTGTACCTGTTTGTGGTGAGGATGTTGAGGTCGCGGAGTGATTCACTTACCTTGGCAGTGATATTGATGTCTCTGCTGGCTGAGAGCCAGAGAAGAATAGATGTCTGCGTCGGCCCTGGGAGTCATGGATTCACTGGATCATTGGGTGTGGGACTCTTGGTTCCTGTGCAGGAGGAAAAAAGTCTGAGTCTTCAGGTCCTTGGTGCTTCCAGTCTTGCTAAATGGATGTGAGACTTTGACTCTGACCAGGGATCTGAGATAGAGAATTAATTCCTTTGGTACCAGGTCTCTTCGGAGAATCCTTGCTTATTGCTGTTCGGACTTTGTTTCCAATGAGCGGTTGCTGCGAGACTCAAATGAGATTTGTTACCTGCATAGTCCATGAGCATCAACTGCGGCTGTATGGACATGTGGCTCATTTTCCTGACGCTGATCCTGCTTCTCTCAGCGAAGGAGCCTCGTAGGTTGCAGCAGGTTGATCGGCATCTCAAGGAGATGGGGATTGGCCAGGCATCAGCCTGGGAGATGGTCAGACGGAGGCCCCTGGAGTAACGGCGGAAAGTTGACGCAGCGACACGCTGCTACAGCGCATGCTACCATACCTGAGCTGACCTGACCTGACTTGAAATTTGAAGATCATTTACAAATCAGGTCAGTGAATTGAACCACCAATTATTTTTGACGTCAACATAGGTCCCGATTTCTAAAATTGACAATTTTCATCCGATTGGCTTGAAGTTTGAAGAGTTGCTGCATATTTGGTCATTGAATTCAACCACCAATTATTGCTGAGGTCAAATTTGTTTTATGGATTTTGCAAGTATCGTGCCCTGCATGACATTGTCTTATTGTTATTCTGTCTCTCTCTGTTTATTTGCTTGTTTGTTTGTTTGACACTTGCAAAATCGAAGATTTTTCAAGTATATTGGTCAGTCTATTTTGTTATTCTATCTCTTTGTCTGTCTGTCTGTTTATTGCCTCCAGGTCACAATTTTAAACAGATCTTCAAGAAACTTCACCACATGGTAGAGTTTGTCATCAGGAAGAAGCCTTTTGTTTGAGGTGAAAAGGTCAAAAGGTCAACAAAGGCTAACAGTCAACAACTTAGGTGGGATTTCTGAAATCCTAAATTTTCATCTGATTGACTTGAAATTTGAAGAGTATTTGTAGTTCAGGTCACTGAATTCAACAAGCCAATTATTTTGGAGGTCATCATTGACCAACAGGTCAACATAGGCCCAATGCCAACAACTAAGGTGGTATTTATTAAATCCTCAATTTTCATCCAATTGACTTGAAATTTGAAGAGGATTTATATTTCAGGTCACTCAATTCAACCACCAATTACTTTTGAGGTCAACATCGACCAAAAGGTCAACATAGGCCCAAGGTCAACAACTACGGTGGTATTTCTAAAATCCTCAATTTTCATCCGATTGACTGAAAATTTGAAGAGGATTTGCATATCACGTCACTGAATTCAAGCAGCAATTATTTTTGAGGTCAAATTTCTTTAAATGATTTTGCAAGTGTAGTGTCATTGTCATGCATGACGTCATCTTCTTGTTTGTCTGTCAATCGCCTGCAAGTCACAATTTTAAACCGATCTTGACGAACGTTCACCACATGGTGGAATTTGTCACGAGCTAGAATCCTATTCTTTTTGAGGTCAAAAGGTCAACATAGGCCAAAGGTCAACAATTTTGGTGATATTTCTAAAATCCTCAATTTTCATTCGATTGACTTGAAATTTGAAGAGGTTTTATGTTTCAGGTCACTGAATTGAACCAGCCAATTATTTTTGAGGTCAACATAGAGCAAAAGGTCAACATAGGCCCAAGGTCAACACCTAAGGAGGTATTTCTGAAATCCTCAATTTTCATCCGATTGACTTGAAATTTGAAGAGGAGTTGCATATTTGGTCATTGAATTCAGCCACCAATTATTTTGTGGTCAAATTTGTTTAATGGATTTTGCAAGTATCGTGCTCTGCACGACGTCTTCTTCTTGTTTGTTTGTTTGTCCGCCCAAAAGTTGAGTATGGTTTTTCTCTGCAACTGCTTCTCGGATTGACACAAAATATTCACCATTGGAGCGACTACTCATGTGGAATATTTTAATGATAATTATGATGTGATAGGTCACGTGGTGTGACAACAATGTTGGAAAAACGAAAAACTTTGGACCTCTGTATCTCCAAAACCGAACCATGGAAAAAGTTGAAACTTAGTGCATGGAAAGTACTCCTCATGGGGAATAATACTCATTTTTAGCTCACTGGGAATGTAGTTCCGGGGAGCTTATGGGATGGCATGTTGTCAGGTCAGGTCAGGTATGGGAGCATGTGCCAGAGCAGCGCGTCGCTGCGTACACTTTCCGCCGGTACTCCAGGGGCCTCCGTCTGGCCATCCCCCAAGCAGATGCCTGCTGGCCCATCCCCACTCCTTGGATGCCGATAACCTGCTGCAATCACGAGGCACGTGTCGGCCCATTGGCTCCTCCACTCCGGAACTCCTCGCTGAGAGAATCGGTGAGAGGAAAACGTCAGGAAACGAGCCACATGTCCATACAGCCAAACTGGCTCACGGACTAGCAGGTTACAAATCTCATTTGAGTCTCCAGCAACCTCATTGGACAAAGTCTGACCAGCGAATAGCAAGGATCTCCGAATTGACTGTCACAAAAGGATTAGTCTCATCTCAGATCCTTGGTCAGAGTCCAAGTCTCGCATCCATAGAGCAACTGGAAGCACCAAGGACTGAAGACTCGGACTTCATCCTCCCGCACAGGGTACTGGCAGTGCCACACCCATTAATCCAGTGAATCCATGATTCCAGGCCGACCCAGAGTCTATGACCTCTGACTCACAGCCAGCAGAGACATGAAATATCACTGCAAGCAAGAAAACTCTCCACGACTTCAACATGCCACACACAGACAACAGCAGCATCCAAGATGTCATTGAAAGCCTGGATCTTAGTTTTGACCAGGAAACCTGTACCCACGGCTCTGATCCTCATTCAGCAACCTTGAGGGCCCTGAAAAGGACATCTAAAGTCTCTGCAAGATGACTGCATCATCTGCGAAATCAAGGTCAGAGATTGACATTCCCAAACGATGCACCGAGCTTGACTCTCCGACATCCTCCTAGATCCGTCCATACAGTGCTGAAAAGTGTGGGGCAGTTACACCCCTGACGAACTCAGTAACACTGAATATAAGTCAGAGATGGTAGCACCACATTTCACAGCACTCCAGTACCAGACGTACAGTTCAGACACAGATCGATCAGATTTGGTCGCACCCCACGAGCCATAGAATCCTCCAGAGGGCCCGATCAAGAATCGAATGCTTTTAC
>CM068957.1:135523-169464 GCA_035128595.1 Eptatretus atami | reverse complement strand
GGAACAGGTTAGTGCAGGTTTACATGATACCTGTAGCAAGTCACAGATCTAATCTGGCCTGACCTGACTGTAATCTAATCTGGCCTGACATGTTGTCGTCCATCCACAAACACTTGCAACTTCTTCTCTGAAACTACACACATGATTTCGATGAAACTGGACCACAACCTTCAACACCCGGTATGTTCCAACTTTGTTGACAGCATGAAGAAATAGGGGCAATACCCCTAGGTGCTCACCTGGGAGAAGACGGATAAGAAAACTGGAGAACCACTGGTAGGCCTTGATGACCCAGACATATGTAATGGAGAAGAGAGTAAAACCTATGGATTTTTTTTTAATGCCGTGAACAAACATTGGTACATCACAGGTGATGAAGGCTGTGGTCAAGTTTCATCAAAATTGTGTGTGCAGTTTCTGAGACGAGAGCAAATACCTATTTTGGGGGGCACGGCTCCTGTAGACATCTTTAGACCGTGATTTTTTTAAATATCGTGAACAAACTTTAGTACATCACGGGTGATGAAGGTTGTGGTCTACTCCCATCGGAATTCGGTGTGTCATTTCAGAGAAAAAGTTGTAAGTGTTTGTGGACGGATGGACAGACGGACAGACAGATGACATGCAATCTTATCAGCTCCCCAGAACTACGTTCCATGTGAACTAAAAAATCGAACCATACGGAGTTCTATGGGGAGGGGGGGGGGTTGCCCCCCAAAATTGGTATTTGCTTTCTTCTCCAAAACTACACACACAATTTCGATGAAACTGACCCCAACCTTCATCACCCATGATTTACCAAAGTTTGTTCTCGCTATTTTTAAAAGTTGGGTTTTGAGGGGATTTATGGGGGGGTTGCCCCCTAAAAGAGGTATTTGCTATAACATTGGTTCATTGGTAAATTTTGCTGATTCCATCCCACATTGTCTTCCTCCTCAGTATTATTATTCTACCAGGTGAGTGCCCAGGGGTATTGCCCCTGTTTTTGTATGATGTCATGGGTGCCTTTGTTATGATGTCATAATTGCATTTGAGAATGCTACATCTGTTCAGTATTGGTAATGTTTGTGGTAATGAGTTTTTTGCTAATCCTATTAGAAGGAGACCTAGAGGTCATGGGCATTGTAGGAAGAGGGGTACAGCTCCAAAAATGGGGAGTTCGGATAATAATTGATAGACCCATATGTTTTTATGATGGGAAACTTTTTCATCTACCCACTTTCTTTTGAGATTGTGTTCCAAACATTTCTTAGCTAGTACTCTACGGGGTTTAGCAAATATATGTGACTTTTCTTTTTAGGTTGAAGCTTTTTCTTTTTATCAGGGTTCTTATAAGTAAGTCTTCTGCCAAAACTGATGTTACTACTGAATTTTTGATTTGTGAGTATTCTCGCAAGCAGGTGGATAAGCTTCAGCTCTATTCAATTTTAGGGACTCTTGTATGGTAACGTTGTTGCCAGAAAAAGTTAGGGAGCAAACCCCATTGAAAATTGTGGATTTCACTTTCACTGTTGACCAATCCTTATTTAATTATGGTAAATTTCTTAAAACTCTTCGTGTAGATGCAATTAGGAATATATTAGTAACTGACTGTGAATGTTCCTCTTTACCTTTTTTGTATGATCCATGTGGGCATGTGATTTCTAGGGATTGAATATTATTCGTACATAATAGTGATGTCAGGGATCTTGTGAAAATGGGAGCCAAATATAGGGAATTACATCTTCTATTGTTGATTCTGGGTGGAGTGAGGATGGGGGGAGGGGAGAGTTTGAGAGCAAAGGGTCAGGGGGGAGAGAGAGAGAGGAGGCAGGGGAGGGAGAGAGGGAGGGGGGGCAAGAATTAGGAAGCTAGAAGGGAGAGTGAGGAGAGGAGAGGAGGAGTGATGCTTCACCATGTGTCACAATGCACTCCGGAGGGAGGAGTGCGAGGAAGGGGTGGAACAAAGAGGAAGGGGGAGGAGGGGAAGTGGGGACTCCTAAGGGGGTGTTCTGGACTTGCATTTGGTAGTGGGACTTGAAGGGAAGGTGGGGTTTGACTTTCATTGGGAGGGACTTTAGGAGAAGTGGGGGGGAAAGGTTCCGTCTGCCGGCATTAGTACAGGATTGAACAACATAGGATATGTTAAAACAGCACATTCAAACTAGATAATAATACCACCCATCACTTTCAAACAGCACGTACCATTTTTACAGAGATTATAACATGGGCTTCCCTTGAGGTATATGACTCAAACTGTGGCTGCCATCTTGTTTACCTGCTCTGGAATTGGATCTCTCCAAGGGGGTCACACATCACCCGGAGTGCCTTTGAAAAGCTTTTGACATGGAACAATGCACAAACCAGGCAAACGACCACCACTCCAGCACCATACCTGCCGCCAAGCCCAACCCCACAGTCAAAACCCCGAAACCCGGCTCAGGCCAAGAGACCCTAGAGCCCATCACACTCCAGATGCAATGCTTATAAATGCCCAGCGATACCAGTGTTTCATGCCTTTATTTAATTTCAGCATATGTTTTACAATAAAAATGTAATAAATAAAGGCACGAACACTGGTGTCTCCAGGCATTTATAAGCATTGCAATGTACCCAACGATTTGTAGGTATGAAGAAGAGGCATTTGATGATATGAGTGAGGAGAGTGAAAAAAAAAACATTTGAGCGCTTTATCGTTAAGAAACTGTTACGGCCTGTTCCAAGTCAAGGCATTGTTGAGCAGGCCCCAAAAAATGGCGAAATAAGAAAAAGAGCAATCGGAGATTGCAGACCCTCACCAGGACTTGTTTTGTGTGGTTGTGTAGTTTTGTGTAGTGTATTTTGTGTGGCGTTTGTGTATTGGTGTGTTCTGTAATTAATAATCGACGTAACTATAACTGCCACTTTATAACTGCTGGTAGTGATGACCGGGTATCAAAACGTCGTGCTTTGATGCAAACCTGCTTTAATCGGACACCTGAACCTGCCCAGTGACAAATTTACCAGTGCGAAGAGAGTACTGCACTTTATTATCAGTGTTGCCCAGGTAAAAAAGGAAATTGTAATACCCTCGGCCAACACCAGGTGGCGCTACATGGTACACATTTACATAGAGAATTTAACGCCCTCCTGCCCCGCCAACACCCTCGGTTCGGAAGGGATTGTTGATGAAATTCTTTGTGTAAATGTGTATCATGTAGCACCACCGGTAGTGGTAGCAGAGGGTATCACAAGTCAGCTGAGGAGATAACTTGCATTTTTACATGCACACATCCCCAGAGAGTGGTAATCCCCAAAACCAAACTCCAACAATCAAGGGAGGCAGGGAAAGGTGGGGGGGGGGGGGGGGAGTCCGGATGGAGGGGAAGGGGTGGCAGTCTGGAGGGAGGGCGGGTAAGTGGAGGCAGGGTAAGAGGAGGGAGGAAAAGGGGTGGGGTGGGGTCTAGAAGGATGGGGTGAGGTGGGGAAAGGCAGTGGGAGGGGAAGGGATGGGAGGAGTGAGGGGAATGGGCATGAGGAGGGACCCAGCAATGCCGGGCACTGCATATGGATAGTTATGGATATTTGTGTGATTAATTATAAGTTTTTTTGATGAGCTGATTCATAAGATTTATCCAGAAAGCCTAATCGCAGATAAGAGCAGGAATGATGATCGGGTATTTGCATATCTGGATGTGTTAGTTAGAGTTGGAAATGCCCTATTTTCCGGTGTATAAACTGTGGCCGTGTATTAACCACACCTCTGTTTTTCACCCTCAAAAGAAAGGAATATATTGATCATTTTATTTTCTGATCTATATCTCAGTACGTTTGTTCATTAACTTTGTACGGATCAAAGTGACGGGGGTATCAGCATGCTTTCCACCATGACTGCTTAATTTCATCTCACAGTATTATTCTCATTTTCAAGAAGTTGAAGAGAGAGGAGAGGATACCAAGAAGTCTATATTTTTCTTTCTTATTTTTTATTATCATAAAGAGGATTTTTTTTGTTACGAGAAAAAGGAAGAAAAGGGATTCATACTGGTATGATACATATTTATTGTGGATATGTGGCCCTTTTAAAGGGCCGTTTGGGTTTGATGAAGCTTTTCTGCTAAACCCGAGGAAATCCTCTTCAAAGACAGCACGTAACTCCTTGTCCAAATCAGGGTAGAGTTAGTCCCCATCTCTGTCCACATCACTGTCACTGTCATTTGCAGCCTCCTCCTCCCAAATGATGTCGTCCTTTGTACCATCCATGTTGTTGGAGATGCAGTATTTCAGAAATGCTCACTTGTTGATGTCCGACGATATCTCTTCCCACACCTTGATGATCCAGAAGGTCGACCTTTCTCATCCTCCCACTCATTATCCAGTCAGACCAGCAGCGACATAGCCTGTCCTTGAATGGCTTGTTGATGGACACATCGAGGGGCTGCAGGAGCAATTTCATTCCGCCTGAGATGATCACAGGGTCGGTGTTGGTCCGACAGAGCAACACTTTGGTGTCGTCGGTCTTGTTACATATGAATGCATCCAGGCCCAGCATGCTCCATCATCAGGAGAGACCACCATCCGGCCTACTACTCCAGACCATGCGCACCGTCCTGGACTAATTCCTCGTCTATCCACCCCTTCTGCTGCACATGAACAATGATGCCTGCTGGAAGCTTGCCTTTGGGCATTGTTTTCCTCTTCAACATGACAAATGCGGGAAGCTTGCCACTGTCTGCGGTGCAGCCGAGCATGATGGCGAATCGATCCTTCTTGTGACCAGTAGTGTTGATCGTCACATTGTGTGCAAGCTTATTTGAGGTGGGTGCTCCATTATTAGACTTGTAGTAGTCCTTCCCCGACAGAGACCGAATAACATCCGTTCCCTCGTCGAATGTAACTGGTGTGTTTTACCTCTAACGGAGGCGAGACAAAAAGGGGTGAAGCTGAGAGTGTGTTACGAGAGGTTCAGTACACGGCTTAACGTGGAAGATGCTCAAGCTGTTATTTTTCTTGTTTGCTATATTTGGAGTGTTAAAGTTATTATACACTCGATCTGCAAGTGTCCTCGCCAAAGACTCCAGCTATTGTGAATAATTCTTCTTTTGATGTGAGACCAGGTGTTCTTCTTTTGTCTTTAATGGCATTTTCAGAGCCTCGAGCCTCCATATACGCCACGCACCGAAACTCCGGATGTCTCTGGTTTTTCATAAATTTAATTTCTGCACACAGTTAACAAGATGCTCTATAAACTCTTAACCTGAACCGATTTTCAAAATTTAAACGGCGAAATTTAGCTTAACAGCAGTTCTGAGTGCCAAAAAAGTGTTCATTTGGAAATTGAAATTCAGCATTGATCGTTTTTAAGACTGTTTTTTTTTCTATACCCGTGTATTAACCACAACCCCAACTTTTACCTTTTTCACTGATAAAAAAGTGTGGATTATACACCGAAAAATACAGTACCGTAATTGTTTAAGTACAAATGTGTATCATAAAGTTTACTATTTTAGTTTTCCTTTTGTCTTGTAAACTTTTCTGTCTGGTAATGTAGTGGTTAAGATAGGCTACAATGTGTTTTCATCTCAGCTTATTAGTCCCCAACTGGTTTCACCGGATTAGTCCCCAACAGGTTTGCTCTCTGTCTGTCCATCCGTCTGAGCATCCCACCTGTGGTTCTTCATACTTTTTACCCCATACTCTTTAACATATTCAACTGAAACTTGGTACATGGTTTTATTATGATAAGTTACAGAATAAGTCCGACTTTCAGGGCGTTACGTCAATATTTCATAGTTTTGCCCTTTTTGGAATTAGAAAATGTCAGATCGGTCAGGGACATGTCTTGCAAAGCAATTCTCGCTCTTATTAGATTTGTTAGAATTTGTTCTGTTAAGGATGATTTTGTGGTTCATGCGAAGATGTACTGTATTCCATGAAGATAGAGAAGGGTTATTGTGAAACAATTTGATGAGGTCATGTGAGAATGTTTTTAGACATCATTGTAATCTTTTGTTTTAAGTTTGGTTGGTTTTTGGGTAAACAGGTTCCCATAGCACTAGAGGTTGTGTGAAAGAATAAAAATAAATAAATAAAGGAGTTATATATATATTTAATTTATATATTTATATTACTAACAGAGTATCCACCCTCCAAGCGACCTTGTTCCAAGCATGCAACATGTTCTTCTGACACACACCTTTATTTGGGCAATGTATAGGCAAGTGACAGCTCTGTGTAGGAAAAAAAATAAAATAACCCGGGTTACGTGCATGAAGTAAAAACATCCCAACTGCTGATAATTCAAAACACCTCACGACACTAGAAAACGTGGGGACAGGAATACTGCACTGTAAATGGTGGAGACTTGTAATATCCTCTCCCGCCTGGAGATGGCACTACATGATACACATTTAAAGAGAGAATTTGCGTCATCCCCCCTCACCTCCCCAAGATCACCGGCAAAGATAAAAACACCCCGATGCATTAAGTGGGGTTATGCATATTTGATGTAGCAAGTCAGGATGTAATTGGACCAAAACTGTATAAAAGTAGCCCGACAAGAAAACCACAAATGAACAAGAAGAATTCAGCCGCCAATTATTTTTGAGGTCGAATTTGTTTAATGGATTTTGCAAGTATTGTGCTGTGCAAGACGTCATGCAAAGCACAGTACTTGCAAAATCCATTAAACAAATTTGACCTCAAAAATAATTGGTGGCTGAATTCAATGACCAAATATGCAACTCCTCTTCAAAATTTCAAGTCAATCGGCTGAAAATTGACAATTTTAGAAATTTGGCCTATGTTGGCCTCAAAAATAATTGGTCATTCAATTCAGTGACCTGATATGCAAATCCTCTTAAATTTTTAAGTCAATGCAATGAAAATTGAGGATTTTAGAAATACCACCTTAGTTGTTGACATTGGGCTTATGTCGACCTTTTGGTTGATGTTGACCTCAAAAATAATTGACTGGTTGAATTCAGTGACCTGAAATATAAATGCTCTTCAGATTTCAAGTCAATCGGATGAAAATTAAGGATTTTAGAAATACCGACTAGAAATACCTTTGCCCTATGTTGACCTTTTGGTCCATGTTGACCTCAAAAATAATTGGCTTGTTGAAATCAGTGACCTGAAATATCCATTCTCTTCAAATTTCAAGTCAATCAGAGAAAAATTGAGGATTTTAGAAATCTCACCAAAGTTGTTGCCCTTGGGCCGATGTCGTTCTTTTGGCCGATGTTGACCTCCAAAATAATTTGCTGGTTGAATTCAATGACCAGAAATATAAATCCACTTCAAATTTCAAGTCAATTGGATGAAAATTGAGGATCTTAGAAATACCGTATCACCTTAGTTGTTGACCTTGGGCCTATGTTGACCCTTTGGTCCATGTTGACCTCAAAAATAATTGCTTGGTTGAATTTAGTGACGTGAAATATAATTCCTCTTCAAATTTCAAGTCAATCGGATGAAAATTGAAGATTTTAGAAATCTCACCCAAGTTGTTGACCTTTGGCCTATGTTGACGTTTTGACCTCAAAAACTATAGGCTTCTTCCTGATGACAAACTCTACCATGTGGTGAAGTTTCGTGAAGATCGGTTTAAAATTGTGACCTGCAGGCGACAAACAAACAGACAGAATAACAAAATCGATTCACCAATGTATTTGAAAAATCTTCGATTTTGCAAGTAAAAATAAATGAAAAATCGCAATCAGCGATTGCAGGCCCCCGCCACGACTTGTTTTGTATTGTGTGGTGTGTTGTGTGGTGTTTGTGTCATTTTGTGTGGCGTATTTTGTGTGGCATTTGTGTACTGGTGTGTTACATAATTAAAAAGAGACATAATTAGAACTGCCACTTTATAAATGCTAACAGTGATGACTGGTTCAGCCATTTCAGAGAAGAAGATTTTTTTAAGGTTTAAAAAACAACAACAATATGGCTACCGAATCACGTGACCGATGACATCATCAAAAAAATTTTGTAGACCATTTTATCCCTAAATGACCCTCAAAAATGTTCATACTGCTCAGATGTAGTGCTTACATATGCAATCATGACGTCATAACGATGGCACCTATGACGTTATAAAAATTCACACCCATTCCCCATGAGGAGTACTTGCTATGTGCCAAGTTTCAATTTTTTCCTTGGTGTGGTTTTAGAGATACAGAGGTTCAAAGTTTTTCCGTTTTTCCAACAAGGCTGCCAGAGTACGTGACATATGACATCAAAATTTTATTAAGAATATTTTACATTAGTCACACCAATGGTAAAAAAAAATTGTCGCAATCCGACAAGCGGTTGCAGAGAAAAACACGAAAGTTCTGTGTGGACAAACAAACAAACAGACAAACAAGAAGATGTTGTGCAGAGCATTATACTTGCAAAATCCATCAAACAAAGTCGACCTCAAAAATAATTGGTGGTTGAATTCAATGACCAAATATGCAACTCCTTTCAAATATCAAGTCAATTGGATGAAAATTGACAATTTTAGAAATTCAGCCTATGTTGTTCTTTTGACTGAAGTTGACCTCCAAAATAATTCCCTGGTTGAATTCAGTGACCTGAAATATATATATATATATATATATATACACTTTTCAAATTTCAAGTCAATCGGATGAAAATTGAGGATTTTAGAAACACACCATACTTGTTGAACTTGGGTCTATGTTGACCTTTTGTTCCATGTTGACCTCAAAAATAACTGCATAGTTGAATTCAGTGACAACAAATATATAGTCTATTCAAAATTTAAGTTAATCCGATGAAAATTGAGAATTTTAGAAATACACTTTAGTTGTTGACCTTTGGTTTATGTTGACCTTTTGACCTCAAAAGCAATAGGCTTCTTCCTTACGAAAAACTCGACCATGTGGTGAAGTTTCGTGAAGATCGGTTTAAAATTGTGACCTGTAGGCAATAAAAAGGCAGACAAACAGAACAAGACGACGACGTTGTGCAGAACACGATACTTGCAAAATCCAGAAAACAAATTTCCCTCTAAAATAATTGGTGGTTGAATTCGATGACCAAATATGCAACTCCTCTTCAAATTTCAAGTCAATCAGATAAAAATTGAGGCTTTTAGAAATCCCACCTTAGTTGTTGACCTCGGGCCTATGTTGACCTTTTGTTCGATGTTGACCTCAAACATAATTGGCTAGTTAAATTCAGTGACCTGAAATATAAATCCTCTTCAAATTTCAAGTCAATCAGATGAAAATTGAGGATTTTATAAACACCACCTAAGTTTTTGTCGTTGGGCCTATGTTGACCTTTTGGTCCATGTTAAACTCAAAAATAATTGACTGTTTGAATTCAGTGACCTGAATATAAATCCTCTTCAAATTTCAAGTCAATCGGATGAAAATTAAGGATTATAGAACTCTCACCTAAGTTGTTGACCTTTGGCCTATGTTGACCTTTTGTTTGATGTTGACCTCAAAAATAATTGGCTAGTTAAATTCAGTGACCTGAAATATAAATCCTCTTCAAATTTCAAATTAATCGGATGAAAATTGAAGATTTTAGAAATCTCACCTAAGTTGTTGACCATTAGCCTATGTTCACCTTTTGACCTTTTGACCTCAAAAACAATAAGCTTCTCTCTTATGACAAACACTCCCATGTAGTGAAGATTCGTGAAGATTGGTTTAAAATTTTGACCTGTAGGCTACAAACAGACAGAAAAACAAAATCGACTGACCAATATACTTGAAAAATCTTCGATTTTGCAAGTAACAAACAAACAGACCCAAATGTAATACCCTCTCCTTCCGTGAGGGTAACCCACAGACAAACACACAAACACCGGTCTTTGAATTATAGTAAGAATTTAATTATTTAACCGAAAGTGTCATTTGCATTTACCTGAAAGGGAACTTAATTATAAATAGAGGGCCTGTATATTGATTTGTGTGCTGGTGGATTCCTGTGTACATGCTGTGGTGGTAATGTAAGATGTAGTAAAGTATTTCTGGCCAGTAGATTGTGTGTGTGTGTGTGTGTGTGTGTGTGTGTGTTGTTGTTGTTGGTTGTTATCTCCATATGTCGGTTTCAGAAGGTGGAACAGACTCCTCCCAGGTCTCGAAGTATCTACCTCCATTTTTGAAAAAAGGAGATTGAGGAGATTGAGGATTACCCTCCCCATTTCAGTTCCCTATCTTCCAACCATATAAAATACCATGTATTCTGGCTCAGACAGACATCTGCTTGGACTCTTGAGATGAGCTTTTCTCTCCACATATATGTGTTTTTATATAATAAATGATCTGTAAATTATAAAGGGTTTTCTCTTTAGTAAATTTCCACCACAGCAATCATGATTCATGGATCAAGTTGTGAAGTTGTGTTGTTCTCAAAGTTTTATTCCGAGGGTTCTTTTCAGGATTGCAACTGAGCCTCAGACAGTTTCCAACTGCAGTTCGTTTGTATTCATCTTCTCAGGGATAGTTTTATAGATTTCTGTAAGGTTCTTCTTCATCATTGCCATTGCTCCAATGATCTCCACTCATGGCTTGCGGACTTCCTCTCCTGTCGCAGTCAACACGTGGCTCTTAATGGCTCACTCTCATCTACTCTTTCTTGTCCAGACTGGAGTTCCTAAAGGCAATGTTCAAGGCCCTGTGCTTTTTCTGGTTTTCATCAATGATCTCTCAGACTCTCTGGAAAATCCTCTTTATCTCTTTGATGATGACTCCACTCTCTTGCCGTAGCATCTCTCATCCCCCTGTTCAGAAAGTAGCACCCTTTTCACACTCTGCAGACCTGGATAAAATCACAAGCTGGTCCAACATGTGGAACATGTCTTTCAATCCTGACAAATCGCAACTCTTACTTTGTCTCTCCGAAAAGACTGTCTGGAACCACCCAACCCCCCCCCAATCCACCTTCGCACAATCTCTTGAAGTTCTGTCTGTCAAGCATTTGGGATCACTATCTGCAATGACTTTCCTGGGAAAGCCACATTTCCAAGCTGGCCTCCAAGCCAGTCACCAACTGGGCATCCTACGTCACACAAAGTCCTTGGACATCCTGGCAACCTAAGCCTCTAACCACTTCCAAAGATTTCATCGCAGCTGATGGAGTACTGCTCTCCTTTGGGATGTAGCTGCTGCCTCATACCTAGCTCGACTTCATGCTGTGCAACCAAGGCTTTTCGAATAAATGGTATCTCCCACGATGAAGCTGAGTCTTTGGGTCCACTCTTTCACAGTAGGCAGGTCGGTGGTCTTTGTCTCCACCGTCGTCCGATGGCCTTGCCCCCCCCCCCCACCCTGCTCTGTCTGTGATCTGTCCCCCTATATTTCTGTAGCATGCTCGAGGTCTGCTGAAAACCCATTCCAGTGAAACTACCAAAATCAAGATTCACTGCTCACCTTCACTCTTTCAATCCTCTTTTTTCCTGCCTCTGGAGCAAATCCACATTCTCTTCAATCCCATTCCTCCCTCCAGGTCTTCAAAACAGCTGTTCACCACCACCTCTTATCTTCCCCCATTCAAAATCTTGATCTTTACTTCCCCTGTTAATCCAGCCCAAACACACCTCCTTCAAATTGTAGTACCATCTTGTTTTCCCCATGTACCCTGACCCATCCTTCTCCATTCCTTAAATTCCCACTATTTTGTGCTTCCTGCTCTCACCCCAATTGCCTTCTGCCTTGTCATAGGTTCTGTGTATTAGCTCTTACACTAGCCTCGACATGGAATACAAAAAAGAAAAAAGGTGGTCCGTTCGGGTCGGTGCCTGGAAGGTCCCATCCTGAAGAGGGAATGATCACCTGTCTCTGCCATCATCTGAGCTCCAGCACTCGAACATTGGTATTGCAGCACTCTCTCTAGTGGTGAGATCATGGTGGGTGGTTACACATACTACTGGTCTGGTCACTCTGATGGTTACCATGCCCAAGGAGTTGCTGTAGCTGTGTCCAACAAGTTGACTCCCATGATAATTGAGGTAACACCAGTCAACAAGCATATTATGACACTGAGGATTCGTCACTCTTTGGGTGTCATTTTCCTTGCCTCCATATATATATATATACTCCGACTGAGGCGAGTGATATCACTGGGAAGAACGCATTCCATGCGACGCTCGAATCCGTGGTGGATCAGTGTTCCAAACGAGACACTCATCAGGCCTTGGGACATTTCAATGCATCAACTGGCACTGATCGGGATGGCTATGAGATGTGTTGGTCCCCATGGATCTAGAATTGTGAACCAGAATTGCACTAAATTCCTTGACTTTGCAAGAAGTCGTGGACTTAGGGTGGTTGGGTCATGGTTTCAGCACCCATAGCCTCATCGCTGGACTTGGTATTCCAACACTGGTGGTTTGGTAAAGGAGAATGACCATGTGCTCTTTGGTCGCTGGAAGATGATCCAGGACTGCAGGGTCGACTGGAGTGCCCAGTTCCTCAATATAGACTTCAGACTTGTTGTAGCATCTCTGAAGTTGCAGCTGGAATCCACGAGAATGGTACCATCCCAGCGTACGCTGGATGTTGGCAAGCTCAAGGATGAGAGAGTAGCTGAGGAGTTTGTGAACAGGCTGAGTGGGGATTTGGGAGGTCTGGCTGCTGTGGGGAATGCTGAAAAGTTGTGAAGTGCCTTCAAGAATACCATCCTTGATGTTGCTGGCGGATGTCTTGGAACCCACTGTCAGGCGAAGTGGAACTTTGTCTCCTAAAGGATGCTGAATGCCATTGACCAACGTCACAGGTCCAGGCTTAATAGCAGAGCTGAGATGTTTAGGGAGCTGAGGAGTAAAACTGTACGTGCGCTGAGGGCAGACAAGGAGGCATTTGTGCGAGGAATCTGTGAAGTGTAGAGCATCACCCGTAGACAAGTGATTCTCTCCATGCTCACAGAGGAATTCTTGCATTGGTTTCCTCCAAGCCCATCCCTTGGTGTGCTGCTGTTAGAGCAGAGCAGAGCATGGTGAACTCTTGAAGGAGGAATCCGAAGTGAAGGCCTGCTTGTCCAGTTACTTTGAGCGGTTGTACCAGGCTGACCCACTGGCTGTTGTGTTGGATGTCAGGGGTACAACTATTCCCAATGCTAACTATACAATCAACAGTGAACTGCCTTCATTTGTGGAAACACAGGCTGTGGAGAACCAGATGAATGGGGGTAAAGCCTCAGGGATCTGTTGTATCCATGCTGAACTTCTCAAGGATAGTGGAAATGCTGTACTGGTATCTTTGCATGCAGTTCTGTGCTTTGTTTAGAGCACAGGCATTATCCCCACTGACTGGAAGAGGGGTCTCGTTGTTCCTCTCTGGAAAGGGAAGGGTGATCATCAGGACTGCAACAACTACTGAGGGGTGACGCTGCTCTCACTGCCGGGCAAGGTCTTTGGTAGGATAACTTTTCAGAGGGTTTGCCACCATCTACTCAAGCACCAGTGTCCGGAGCAGTCGGGCTTTACACCAAAGAGGTCAACAATGGAGCGTATCCATGTTTTTCTGGTCCTCACCGAATGCAGATGAGAAATTTGGCAAGGGCTGCTCACAGCCTATGTTGATCTCAGCAAAACATTTGATTCAATGAATCTCCTCCTCCTCCTTTAGAGGATTCTTGCTCTTCGCTGGGTGCCACCAAAGTTGATCGATCTGATTTTGGAACTATACTCTCATACAGAGAGTGCTGTGAGGTGTGGCAGTTCCATTTCTGACTTATTTTCATTTCTTACTGGAGTTTGTCAGGGGAGCGTATTGGCCCCCACACTCTTCAACACTTGAATGGACTGGATTCTAGGGAAGATGTTGGAGAGATCAAGCTGTGGTGCATTGCATGGGAACTTGAAGATCTTTGACCTTGATTTCACAGATGACGCAGTTATCATTGCACAAACACTGATGTCCTTGTAGTGGCCCTCGAGGCACTGAATGAGGAATCGGAGCCGCTGGGACTACAGGTTTCCTGGGTCAAAACAATGATCCATGCTTTCAGTGACATCTTGGATGCTGCCATCTTCTCTGTACCTGTTTGTGGTGAGGATATTGAGGCCATGGAGAGATTCACTTGCCTTGGCAGTGATATTCATGTCACTGCAGGTTGTGAGTCGGAGGTGAACAGATATCTGGGTCGAGCCTGGGGAGTCGAGCATTCACTGGATCATGGAGTGTGGCAATGTTGGTACCTCTGGAGGAGGACGAACGTCCGAGTTTTCAGGTCCTTGGCAATTCCAGTCTTGCTCTACGGATGTGAGACTTGGACTTGGACAAAGGATCTGAGATGAACACTTAACTCCTTCGGTACCAGGTTTCTTCAGAGAATCCTTGGCTATTGCTGGTCAGACTTTGTGTCCAACGAGCAGTTGCTGAGAAAGACTCAAATGAGATTTGTTACCTGTATAGTCTGTGAGCATCAGCTGCAGCTGTATAGAGATGTGGCTCGATTTCCAGACGCTGATCCCGCTAAGTAGATTCTATTAACGAGGGAGCCTTGTGAGTGGAGAAGGCCAATGGGACAACTGCATGCCTCTTGGCTGCAGAAGAATGATGGACATCTCAAGGAGATGGCCAGACGGAGGCCCATGGAGTACTGATGGAAAGTGGACGAAGCGACGGAAACTCTTCTGTTCGATCAATATAAAATATTAATCAATCATCCTCCTATTGGATCAATGTAATATGTCACTCAATCATTCTCCTGTTAGATCAAGATAAAATATTACCCAATCATTCTCCTGTTAGATCAATCTATGCGAATAAATATCAATGTGTGTGTGTGTGTGTGTGTGTGTGTGTGTGTGTGTGTCACTGTGTGCCTCCTTCATATCTCCAAAACCATAAAACCTAGCAGACTGAAATATTGCATGCACACTAACAAAACTCCAACGAAGTGCATGACGGAAAATTGGGTGCTTTGGTTCATTAAAACACTCTTTTGAAGATAATTAACAGCCTTATTTAATTACATCCTTCACCAGGCGATCATCGGCCACCTTGCTCTCTGGGGTCTTCAGGCGTATCCAAGGTAACCTCATTGGGGTCTGAAGCCGCCATGTTTTTTGGCCTGCTCAACCTTACCTTGACTTGGAACAGGCCACAACGATTTCTTCATGATAAAGTTTTTTTTTTCACTTTCCTCACTCATATTATCGAATGCCTGTTCATCATAGCTACGAATCGCTGGGTACATTGCAATGCTTATAAACGCCCGGAGACGCCAACATTCGTGGCTTTATTTCATTTCCACACACGTGATCACCATGAGTATCTCTTAAACTTAGGAGAATTACAAAATTTAAGCTCCAGAATCAAACTTACAAGCAGTTCTGTCTCCTAGAAAAGTGTTTATTTATCCATTTCGGACATATTTGACATTTTGGGCGTCTTCGGGAGGTGTATGTTTAATATGACAGTTCGGTGATTGCCAATTCCGTGCCAAGGGAGCCATTTCTTATCAACCATTTTGTTGGGTAGCTTAAGCCAGCGCTCTACAATATTCGAATTGTCATTGAAATCTGCATATAGATCGACTTGAGCAAAGTTCAGGGCGAGTCGCCTGCATTGGCCACGTGTTGTTCTGCAGTGCAACAGGCGGTGGCTGCCTCACTGAAAATGTAAAATTTTATTTTCCACGACGTTTCCCGTTCTTTTTCTGCCATTATACTACCTGTCACTCCGTTAAAGATAAATACAAATTAGAATTAAATGTTTCGCTTTTAAAAGTTTCTTCAAACATTTTGTGCATTGGTGGCAAAGCCACTTGGTGCATTCTTCAACTTTCAATTGTGATACCGTGGTTCGACACTGGAGGTAGGAAGGCAAATTAAATTAAATGATCACAATGAGAAAAAAAAATCTTTTCAGTTCTGAAGTAACGAATCGCCACATCATGGCAGGAAAGCCGAAAGGTATGCATAATGTTGTTTCACAGGCTGGGTAATTCATCACTGTGTGTGTCGACTCTCAGATGAACAATAAACTGGGCATCACATCTACTGGAATCCCTCACCCCTCTCCCTCCCAACCCTACCCCCCTCTACCACCCGTACCCCTCTTTCCGACCCTGACCCCCTCTCTCTCTCTCTCTACCCTCCCCCCAATCTCTCCACTCCTCCATCTCTCTCTCCCAACTCTCCCCCTGGACCCCCACCTTTTACCCTGTTGAGGGGGCTGTAGCATGTACGAATCAGAATCGGAGCCGACCAGTATGATGCAAAGGTCCTGCATGTACGAACTGTTGATTTTGAATCCTCCTGCCCCAGGCTCAAAGTGTGTGTGTGTGTGTGTGTGTGTGTGTACACACATACGTGGGAGTTGCTGTTGTTCCTACAATCTCCACATGAGGGTGGGGTTCATCAGAAGGTGAAACAGAGACCTACCAGGTCTCACAGTTAGTGTGTGTGTGTGTGTGTGTGTGTGGTGTGTGTGTGTGTGTGTGTACACACATATGTGGGAGTTGTTGTTCCCTGCACTCCACATGAGGTTGGGGTTCATCAGAAGGTGAAACAGAGACCTACCAGGTCTCACAGTATGTGTGTGTGTGTGTGTGTGTGTGTGTGTGTGTGTCTTTGATTGTATCTACATATGCGGGTTTTAGAATGTGGAATGCAGTCCTTCCAGGGTGAGTTCAAAGTATCCACCTTCATTTCAGTAAGGGGTCATGATTCATGGACCAAGCTGTGAAGTTTTCTGTTCTCAAAGTTTTGTTCTGAGGGCTCTCTTCAGGATTGTCGTTGGACAGCTTCCAACTGTAGTTGGTTTGTAAAAATATCCCCAGGGATGGTTTTTAGCTCACCTGCAGAGTAGTTCCAGGGAGCTTATGGGATGGCACGTCAGTCTGTCTGTCCGTCCACAAGTACTTGCAACTTCTTCTCAGAAACTATACATACAATTTCAATTACATTTGACCACAAACTTTATCACCCTTGATGACATTAAAAACCGGGGTCTGAAGGGGTCTACAGAGGGAGTTTATGGGGGGGGGGTTGCCCCCCCCCCCACCAAAGAGTTATTTGCTTTATTCTCAGTAACGATGCACACAATTCCGATGAAACTTCACTAAAACCCTAATCACCCATGACGTACCAAGGTTTGTTCATGACAATAAAAAATATCTGGCTCTGCAGGGGTTTAAGGGGGAGTTGTCCCCCAAGATATGCATTTGCTTTTTTCTCAGAAGCTACACAAGCAAATCCGATGAAATTTGACCACCATCTTCACCACCCGTGATGTACCAAAGTTTGTTCACGACATTAAAGAAACAATTGTGGTCTAAGGGGTCTATGGTGGTGGATAGGAGGTTGCCCACCAAATATTTAGTTGCTTTCTTTTCTGAAAACACACACAAAATTTCGATGAAACTTGACGATAACCTTTATCACCCGAGATGTACCAAAGTTTGTTCATGGCATTAAAAAAAAATCCAGAGGTATTTACTTTCTTCTCCGTTACACTCGTATATTTTGTGGGTCATCCATGCCTACCAGCGGTTGCCTGATTATCTTATCCAGCCGCTACCGGGTGAGCGCCCAGGGGTATTGCCCCTATGTTTAATATCTCTGTGAGGTTCTTTATCATCATTCCTGTAGCTCCAGCGATTACTGTTACAACTTTGGCATTCTTCAGCTTCAAGGATCTTTTCACTTTATTCTTGAGGTCTTGGTGTTTGATCATTTTCTTGATTTCTGCATCATTTAGTCCAAAATCTCTGCTATTAACACTTCAATCAGCAATGCCTTCTTCTCTTTTTTGTGCCTAAGTGTAATATCTGGTCACAATGCTTTGTTTTAGATGTTCACACTCAATGGGATCATTAGGTCGAACGTGAGCAGTAGGTACTTCCATGTTATCATTGATTGCTTTTGGTTCATATTCCCACAAATTTTCTGTAACTGGGATATCAAAGTTCTTATAGATGTGCCAGCGGA
Source organism: Eptatretus atami (assembly GCA_035128595.1). Lineage (NCBI taxonomy): Eukaryota > Metazoa > Chordata > Myxini > Myxiniformes > Myxinidae > Eptatretus > Eptatretus atami. The sequence goes on along the minus strand of CM068957.1, from coordinate 151,601 downwards.
TTCCTTCACAAACTCTGTTGTGTCATTGTATGTACAGCTGTTCTGACATTAAGTTTTTTTTGTGTGTGTGTGTGTGTTCGGTCATTAAGCATAACATATCATTCTCTTTACTAACCCCACCTCCATCCCTCACCTTTCTCCATAATTTTTTTTTCATACTCTCTCTCTCTCTCTCTCTCTCTCTCTCTCTCTCTCTCTCTGTCTCTCTCTCACCCTTAATACCCCCGTCAGCAAAACGACGGGTTGTGTTTGCCAGTGTAAAATATTACTCAATCAGTCTCCTGTTAGAACAATATAAAATGTTACTTCATCATTCTCCATGCAATCAGTCATCTGTTAGATCAATATAACATGATACCCAATCATACACCTGTGACATCAATATAATATGTTACACAATCATTCTCCTCTTAGAACAATATCAAATGTCACTCAATCATTCTCTTGTTGGATAAATATAAAATATAACTCAATCATTCTCCTGTTAGATCAATATAAAATATTCCTCAATCTTTCTCCTGTTCGATCAATATAATATATTACTCAATATAATATATTACTCAATCATTCTCCTGTTAGATCAATATAAAATACAGTATTCCTCAATCTTTCTTCTGTTAGATCAATATAATATATTACTCAATCATTCTCCTGTTAGATCATTATAATATGTTACTCAATCAAAATATATTACTCAATCATTCTCCTGTTCGGTCAATATAATATGTTACTCAATCTTTCTCCTGTTAGATCAATATAATGTATTACTCAATCATTCTCCTGTTTGATCAAAATATGTTACTCAATCATTCCCCTGTTAGATCATATAAAATATTACCATCATTCTCCCATTAGATCAATATAATATGTTACCTCAATCATTCTCCTGTTAGAGCAATAAAAGATGTTACTCAATCATTCCCCTGTTAGATCAATATAAATATTACCAATCATTCTCCTGTTAGATCAATATAATATGTTACTCAATCATTCCCTGTAAGATCAATATAATATATTACTCCAATCATCTCCTGTTAGATCAATATAATATGTTACTCAATCATTCCCTGTTAGATCATATATAAATATTACCCAATATTCTCACCTTTTGATCAATAATAGATATGTTACCCAATCATTCTCCTGTTAGAGCAATAAAAGATGTTATTCAATTATTCTCCTGTTAGATCAATATAATTTTAATATGTTACCCAATTATTCTCCTGTTAGATCAATATAATTTTAATATGTTACCCAATCATTCTCCTGTTAGATCAATATAATATTGTCGTGTCCAGAGGGTTAGCTTCTACCTGGACGGATGGCCAAACAGATTTCCTTGGGAGCTTACAGCCGAGATTCTCAGAGATTATGGCGTGTGTGGGAAAGAAATAGCGGCAAGGACGGAGCAGATGGAAGCACAGTACAAGGGGGTTTATCTTGAACCCACAACAAATAGACAGACGCAAGCAACTTACGTAAATATGGGGTTTAATGAAAATAAATCAAATATTTACAATGGTAATAATTCAAAATGACATAATAATGAAAACAGAACGTGAAGTAAACTAAATCTAATTTTGAGGTGCCTCCATGCAGACCTAAATACAAATGACAGAACAGAATGATAAAAAAATCCCTCCTTTATCCCGGCACTTATCTTTGTGCCCAGAGATAAGATATGGAAGCTTGAAGGTCACCAAACTTCTTCGTCACTGTGCAGGAAAATGCGCCCAAAATGGTACCAAGGCGCTCTCTGGGCGGGAAACGTAAAGGAGGCAATTTAGGAGGTGATACTCCAGACCAGGCCTCAGAAACCGCCGTGCAACTTATTTCGGTGATCGCACTTGCCGATGTCTGTGCTCTCTGCAGAATGGCGCCGTCTCTTCCCCCGATAGCACAACATAAGGCTTCGGGGCTGGTCCCACATGATCCAGCCAACAGTCAATGGGCAGCATTTTGCTACAACAAGCAAGCCAATTCACCTCAGCATGATCACAAGAATCGTGCCGTCTTCTTCACCACGTCGTGGGAAATCCAGCCACAATGTCCTTCTCTTTCGACCACCAAGCATGCCTCTCTCACTTCTGTACATATCCGAGCCTTCGGCTCGACCACCTTCTTGTCACCCAACACGAGACTCTCTGATTGCGATCCGAACTCCCTCCTCATCTCTCTGACATCACACCGATTCATCATCCACTTCAGGGGTGTGGTTTCGCCAGCTGTCACCCCTGGGGGCGGGGCTTTCTGCCTGCTTGGACGTGCAGCTCGGTTGTCGCTGTTTTAATGATGTGACAACTTTTTATCGACGGTATTGAAATGCAAAAACATACAAAAAGGTAACAGGGGGAAATCACATACTGGGGGAAATTATCCTTAATCTCTACCTCATTAACACAGCACCAACCCTCGTGTGGTGTCACGTAAAACTTAAGCTCACAGTTTCCCGACTTAGTTTACATCATGATGTCTCCTACATGTCTACGGACCAAGTAACTCAAAACAATCCTATCTTTCCGAAGAAATTCCTCCATCTACCCCACAAACATAACAATATGTTACCCAATCATTCTCCTAATAGATCAATATAATATGATACCATATCATTCTCCTGTTAGATCAATAAAATATTGTTATGGTTTTGGAAAACTTACCACAGAGGGAGAGCATACGTGGACACGTGGGTGACCCAATGATCAGTTATTTCATTAGTCTTTATGTAGATAGTCCTTGGTCCCATGTCAAAGGGCTGTTCGGGGGGCAAGCGTTGGCTAGGCTGTATTTTTCCGGTGTGATGTCTCCCCCCTCCCACTCTGTTACTTTAAATCTTTCTTCCTTTACATTATCGTTCTGGTCAATCCTACTGCTACTTTCAATCTTCCTTCCTCAACCCCATAGGCCCATTTCAACGGTCCACAAATAATCTCTCCTTCATCAAACATCCTTTCAACAGTCCCTCCTTTACCCCATCAGTCTTACTTTCAATCCCGTGGCCTTTTGGTCGTCCTTTGGTCTGGCGGAATTCCTTTCCGTGGTCGCTCCATTCACGTTTGTCGAAATGGCACATTCGACCCGTGTGTGGTCGTTAACCCATCAAGTGCTCTCTCATGCATGTTCATGTCACATCTCACATCTTACATGCATGTTCATGATGCTTGGTGCTCATCATGGTCTGCAAGATGTGGCACTTCTTGCAGGCATGGGACAGTGCAGAGCAATATGTGTGGGCATTTTGCACGTGGTGAGGGGGTTGGGGGCTCTTGTCACGGCTTTGGGCGTATAAAGGGAGGGGTTGTGATTATTGTCAGGTCAGGCCAGATCAGATCTGTGACTTGCCACATGCATCATGTAAACCTGTACTAACCTGTTTCATGGTTGGGTTGTTGGTGACTAAACCGTCTCCTCCAATCAGATCTTTTTGGTGAGGAGGGTGTATGATATGGACACCCGAAGGATTAAAACAAAACCTGTTAAAAGGTGGAGTAGCCCTTGTGAGCCAACAGCCATCCATATCTAGTATGTATATATTATATATATATATATATATATATATATATAATATAATATATATATATATTATATATATATATATATATATATATATACAGTAGTACCTCTACTTACGAATTTAATTCGTTCTGGAGTAGTTTCGTAACCTGAACCTTCGTATAGAGACGCCTTTTGAATGTAAATGCGCTAATCCGTTCCAAGCCCGCAAAATTCGGACATTTTTTTTAATAAATCATATAAAATGCATCAGAACATGAAACAAATACATGTTAAAATTAATTACCGCACAATAAACATAAAACGAGAGGCACATAATGTAAAAAACAAAGAATAAAGGAAATAATAAAAATATTCATTTACCTTTAACTGCTATTCTCGTTACTTTTTGGCCTCCTTGTTTACTGGTCCTTATCAGCAGTGTTTTTTGCCTCGCGTTTCGTGAAGAATTGATCCAATGACGTCTGCTTTTGCCGGCTTTTACAATCCGTCGGAAATGCGCGAGGCAGACATCGTCATAGTGCGCGATAGCCCGACTTGTGAACACTTTTTCCGGGTGATTCTTTTCAACAAATTCCGAGACTTCATGGAATTTCCTAAAATGTCTTTTATTGGGCTGATGGATAATGGCTGCCTCCTCCTCCTCTCCTCGTCCTCTTTGAACTCCTCCTGCACCGCGGTGTGTTGCATCACCTCCAATTCCTGCAGCTCCTTGGTCGAAAGCTCCTCGTTGTGCTCCTGAATCAGCTCGTTGATGTCCTCGTCATCCACTCAAGACCCATGCCCTTTCCCAGCGAAATAATTTCGTCAACTTCACTCTCCACCTCGAACCCTCAAAATCTCGTGGGGCAACAGATCAGGCCACAGCTTTTTCCAAGCTGCATTAAGGCTACGTCTGGTCACCTCCTGCCAGGCCATGTCGATCATCTTGAGGCAAACAACAATATCGAAGTGCTCCTTCCAAACTCACGAAGGGTAAGCTGGGTGTTTTCAGTGATGTCAAAACACCTCCTGAACAGTGTTTGTTGTAGAGTTTTTGAAGTTTGCAATGACTTGTTGGTCCATGGGCTGGAGGATAGAGGTGGTGTTAGGTGGGAGGTACAGCACCTTAATAAACGAGAACTCCTCCAGGATATCATTTCGAGGCTGGGCGGGTGGGCAGGGGCATTATCGAGAATGAGGAGGCACTTGAAGGGGAGATTTTCTCCTCTAGGTACCCCTTAACAGCAGGGCCAAAAACCAAATTGACCCACTCAACAAAAAATAGTCGGGTGACCCAGGCCTTGGCATTTGCCCTCCATAGCACCTTAAGTTTTTCTTTTAATATTTTGTGAGTCTTGAATGCTCTGGGATTTTCGGAGTGGTACACCAGCAGGGGCTTGATTTTGCAGTCCCGCTGGCATTGGCGCAAAGGGCAAGCGTAAGGCGGTCCTTCATGGGCTTGTGGGCCGGCATTTTCTTCTCCTCTATTGTAATGAAGGTGCGGCGCGGCATCTTTTTCCAAAAAAGGCCCGTCTCGTCACAATTAAAAACTTGCTGTGCAACGTAGGCTTCATCGATCATCAATTGTTTGAATTTTTGCACAAATTCGCGGCCGCTTCGTGGTCGGCGCTACATGCCTCGCCATGGCAAGAACAGAGTGAAGTCCAGTCCTCCTTTTAAACTTCTCGAACCACCCACGCGATGCCTTAAACTCCTGGTGTAGTCCTTGCGCCGAATTTCCCTCGCCTGTATCCTCTTCACGAGGTCAGTGAAGATGGCGGTTGCCTTTGCGCAAATTATGGCCTCTGTCACTGTGTCACCAGCGATCTCTTTCTCCTTTATCCACACGAGTAACAACCTCTCCATCTCATCGTTCACTGCCGACCTCTCTTGGAAATGACAGAGAGGCCTTTAGAAGGAGCCGTAGCTTTTAGGGCTTCCTTTTGTTTTTATCGTGCCGATCGTAGATATATTACGGCCATATTCTTTTGCGAGATCAATCAACGCATCCCCTTTTCATACCTTTCTATTATCTCTTGCTTTGTTTGTATGGCCAGAAAAACTCTCTTTCTTCTTTTCTCCTTGTCCACTTTTCTTCATTGCTTTCTTGGGGTCCATTGTGAATAAAAGTTACTGTAATCCACACGCGTACTGTACTGTAACACTGTCCGAGCACTTCGTAGCGGGACCATAGACTGTATACAGTATAACTATATTTACAGAGCGGGACGGGGACACGAAGAGCATGCTGGGATACAGCATACGCAAAGGGTTGCCAGGCAGATTTTAGGCGATAGCCAATGGCAGAGCAGCTACAAGTTTGTTTACGTTTGGGAAACTCTGGGGCGGCGAATAGCAGCGCGTACTGTACTGTATTTTTGACTTCGTATCCTGAAACGCTTCGTAACTAGAGGCAATATTTCCCGTTCAGGCGCTTCGTTACCTGAAACATTCTATGTAGAGACATTCGTAAGTAGAGGTACCACTGTATATATATATATATATATATATATATATATATATATATATATATATATATATATATATATATATATATATCTAGCATCCATATCGTCAACCCCAAATAGGGCAACTTTTTAAATTGTTTCTAAAATGGCAACCTGATCCATTGACTTGAAATTTGAAGACTATTTACATATCAGGTCACTGAATTCAACCACCTATTAATTTTGAGGTAAACATAGGCCAAAATGTCTACATAGGACAATAGCGTTATTGTTGACCCACTAAGAAACCAAAGACGCCTAAAGACCCTTATAAGACACACAAAACCCCTAAGATCCTTTAAAACCCCAAAAACCTTGAAGACCCCCAAGTCCATTTCAAACCCAAAGACCAATAAGACCAAGAACACCCTTTAAGACCCTCAAGATGCCTAAGACCCTTAAGATGCCTAAGACCCTTTAAGACCTCTTAGCCCCCTAATACCCCAAGACCCTTTAGATTGGTAACACTCTTTGGACCCCAAAAACCCTTAAGACCCCAATGATGCTTAATACCCCTACAACCTTTGAAGACCTTCAAGAACACTCAGACTGCAAAAGACTCCTCAGACCGCAAAAGACCCCAATTACTCTTAAAACCTCTTTTACCTTTAATACCCTTTCGACACCTTTATATCCCTTCACCCTTGAGAACTTTTACACCCTTTAGACCCATAGAACCTTTAGACATTTACACCGCTAACGTTCCTTTAGTTCACTTTGACCTTCACACCATTTAGACCCTTTACACCCTTCAGACAGATTAGACATCTTGGACCCTTCACCAGTTAGAGGTTTAGACTACTTGGACCTTTTTAGACCCTTTTTACATGCTTGAGAAATTTGACCCTTTCAACCCGTTCAACACTAACTAATATTGGAACATACCCTTTTGACCATTAGACCATCTAGAACATTTTAAACACACACCATGCAACATCTATAGTTTTCTTTCAAAATACAGACTACAGTTATTTTCAGCAAATACAGCTATCCCCCACTTTCCGAAAGGGTTACCATAAGTACCTTTTTAATCCCTCGTTATGTGAACCTTCGTTATGCAGGAGCTCGTTTTCCATTATTTTCTATGGGAAAATTACACTTTGTTTCCTGGCCATTATATTTCGGTCTAAAAGCAAAGCCATATGCTTGGTATAATGCTGGTTTTTGTTGCAAGTGACATCATATTATTATTTACCTAATAATAGACAATAACACAGTAATAAAGTTTATTTAGTTGTACCACTTACCAAAACAATCTTGAGTCCAAGTTTCCTGACAGAAGGCTGCAGTGGTAGACAGTTACTTTAAACCCTTTCATTCTGAAAAGTTAATTGTTCGCAAACATTCTGAAAAGTTAATCACCCCATTGAAAAGGTAATCACCCCATTAAAAAGGTAATCACCCCATTGAAATGTAATTCACCCAGTGAAATTAATCCCCCCATTGAAAAGTTAATTCCCCCCCATTGAAAGTTAATCCCCCCATTGAAAGGTTAATCCCCCCATTGAAAGGTTAATCCCCCATTGAAAGGTTAATCCCCCCATTGAAAGTTAATCCCCCCCATTGAAAAGTTAATCCCCCCCATTGAAAAGTTAATCCCCCCCATTGAAAGGTTAATCCCCCCATTGAAAAGTTAATCACCTTGTTTGAAAGTTAATCCCCCCCATTGAAAGGTTAATCCCCCCATTGGAAAGGTAATCACCTTGTTGAAAAGGTAATCACCCATTGAAAAGTTAATCCCCCCATTGAAAGGTTAATCCCCCCATTGAAAAGTTAATCCCCCATTGAAAAGGTAATCGGTGGAAAACCTTATGTATTTATCATCGCCATGGAAATGACATTGCACAATCATCATGATGCTGTGATGGCTCCTTTGTTGCGAATGAAGACCTCCGTTAAGCGTGAATAGCCCAAAATGAAACCATTCGTTATAGCGAACCTTTGTTAAGCGGGGGGGGGGGGGGGGTACCTGCAATGAACAAAATCGACCACCCAGGGTGTGGTACCTTGCGAGGAGTTGATAAAGAACTGTTGTCACGCACTCTTAGCAAAACACTTTCGAACCAAAAATTACTGTTACATCAATTGAATCATTAAATGAGATTCAGGAAAGATTGTACTCCCTTTCAAATTCCCCTTCTGTATCCATCTCAATCTACCTGAACGTGGGAGGGGAGGGGACTGTCCATGTTTAATGCAATACAAATCCTGAGAAGAAGAATTCCATGCAATAACAATGAAATTCTCCAGCATGTAAACACATTCCTAAAAAGAAGTAAAGAATCAAGTAATAAATACAGTTTAAAAAATGATGTAGGAACGTTCCTCCAAAAGTATGTAAACAAGGTAGGGATGGTCAGAATAAATGATCACGTGAAACCATCTCCACATCTTTCTTTGAATAATTGTTGTCCCCACATAAAGACACTAACTTGTGTGTGTGTGTGTGTGTGTGTGTGTGTGTGTGTGTGTGTGCTGGTTTTATATCAAACACATGCACATTCAATAACCAACATTGCACAAACACAACATGCACAACACTGCATTCATGCACTCGACATCGCGCGCACACACGCACCATACACACACACATACACACACACACACACACGCACACACACGCACGCACCGCCATGCACACGCACACACACCACACACCCACACACACACACACACACCCACCACACACACGCACACACGTGCATTCATGCACTCGACATCGCGCGCACGCGTGCGCACCACACACAATACACACAAACATAACCACACACACATGCCACACACACACACACACACGCACATATGCACACATGCGCATTCATGCACTCGACATCGCGCGCGTGCGCATACACACACACACACACACACATACACACGTATACACACATACACACATGCACACACACACACATACACATGTATAACACACATACACCATATGCACACACACCACAACACATGCACACACCACACACAACAAACACATGCACACACACACACATACACACACACACACACAACACATGCACACACACACACTACACACATGCGCACACACACACACACATACACACACATACACAACATGTACACACACACACACATACACACGTACACACACACGTATACACACACACACACGCACATCACACATGTACAGCAACACACACACACACACACACACACGTACACGCACACACACAAACACATACACACACACACATACATACACACATACACACACATTGTCAGTTAAAAGCTGGATGTTGTGATAAATTTAAATCCTTGTAAATGCATATAAATGAACGATTAAAATTGATGGTTACATGTTATAAGTTTTGTGTAGCACGGATCGGTAAATTGTATTATAAACTGATTGATGTAATGAGCTAATTTTTACTCCAGATAGTGGTACTGCACTGTAAACTGCCTGTTGAGATTCGTGAAGGTGCTGGAACATTCTCAGACTAAACTTCCTGCATAGACCAGAATCGCATTTGCTGGAAGACACGGGATTGTTCTGTGATACTATATAAACCTGCGAGAGGGAGGTGTAGAGAGACGGGTGACATGTGACGAGTTGCGTGTTTCCATTGGACCCGTGCTCGATTTAACTTTGAGTGAACGAGGTGTTAATGTCCAAAGCGGTTGTTAACATGTGGAGCCAATCGTCATCAGGTTGTTTGAAACTCATTAAGATTGTGTATTGGGAAAGATTTCCTTTGAGCTCTTTAAATCAACCTTGTGGACGGCCATCAGAGACAGGACACTGTAATGGGAATCAAAGAATCGACAGTCCCGAAGGACGAGGTGAAGCCGCGTGAGTTGTGCCTGCAGGACTGGGACACTGGGCGGCAGAAACAACTACTCACAGGAATCGGAGTTGGACATTGCATGTAATGATGAACTTCCTCATTTGACTTTGCATCTGTTTGTTTGAAATACAAGATTCAAAAACATTATGCTGTTGATGTGGTCATTGTCATGCCACTCAGAGGTCACAGACACCACCTGACAAAGATCCTATTTGAGTGGGAGCTGACCTGTACACGTTCGTCTGAACTAGTGAAGATCAAAGCTTCGTTGTCATCATGAGATGACACTCTGAGTCCAGCTCCACAAACAACATACACACACCAAAGGGAAGAAAACCCTGATGGTGCACACATATTGTATCTCACCACCCCCGACATTATTGGCAACAGTGATAGGATCTGTCGGTGGTAAAAGGCTTTCCGGTGTCACAGAAACAGCAGATGAGGAAGACTACACATAAGCCACGGTACTGTGGTTGTGATCTGACTTCAAATCGACCTCTCATCCATCTGCCATGGAATTTGACAAGTGGATTGAGCGAGGCAAGCAGCTTGGACTGAAGGGAGAGACACCAATGGCTTTTGTTAAAGAACAGCAAGTGGCTGCAAAGGAAGAGAAGGTTCGTGAGCATGAGGAGAGACAAGCAGAGCGTGAGGAATGGAAAGAGGAGGCAAAGCGTGAGGAAACGCACTCGGGAAGCCGAACGCATGAAGGAAGAAATGCAAATGAAGATTGAATTGGCAAAAATACAGTTGGAGATCGAAATAGCTGCTCGTGCTCCAATCACACCTGACACTGTTGAGGTACGAGTAATGGCGAACAAGCCGAAGCTCCCCACATTTGATGAGAACCACGATGAGCTGGATGCGTACCTTGAGAGATTCGAGTGTTTCGCTGTGGGTCAACATTGGGACAGAGAGGACTGGGCGATTAGTCTCAGACCCCTTCTGACAGGCAAAACACTCCAGGTGAATACCAGTATGCCCTCGGAGAATGCCCACGACTATAATCGCTTGAAAGTTGTCTTGTTGAAGAGGTATGAACTTACAGAGGAAGGATATTGCCGGAGGTCCAGAGAAATTAAACGTGACGAAGGGAAAACTGTGTTTAAGTTTGTGACACATTTGAAATGGTGCTTTACACAATGGACTTTGATGGTAAAGTGCAAACGCAGCTTTGAAGCATTAACCGACATGTTGGTTCCTGAGCAGTTCCTTAGAGTGTGTTCCATGGAGATGACTCTGTTCATTCGTAAGAGAGTGCCTGAGAACATGGAAACAATGACAACCTTGGCTGAGCAGTATATTGAAGCAAAGGTGGGTGCATTACTGGGCGAACAGTCAAGATGAAGAATGTTACAATGAAACCAAGGTGGGACAGTTTGCTACACAAGACTGACCCATTTCAACCTGCAAAGCCCCAATTCAGTAGAAGCGAGAGGGAATGCTTCCATTGTAACAAGAAAGGCCACATGATGGCCAAATGTCCATTGAGGAAGGCAGTGCAGATGAGGCCACAACAGAAGGCAGCCAGTGCGGTGCATGACTTACAGAAGAAAGATGTTATGTGCAGAGCAGAGTCAAAAGAGCAGTCTGCATTAGTTGTGAAAAAGTGGCCTGAAGAGATACGGGTGAACAAAGGAGGATTTCAGTCAACACCTTTGGTCTTCAGCAGTTGTGAGAAAACCACTGCTGGCATCGCCAATGGCAACATCACCATGGATGAAGGCTACATGGGTTTACAGAGAGTGACAGTACTCCAAGACTCCAGATGTACTCGTGCAGCTGTGAAGAAGGACCTGGTGACTACAAGGTAGATGACTGACAAGGTCTACGCCTGCAAGCTGATTGATAGTACATTGCTTCACTCTCCAGTTGCAAAGATCCATGTGGACACACTATACTACATAGGAGAGGTGGAGGTCATGTGGATGGAGGACCCTATTTGTGATCTTGTGATCGGTAATATACCGGGAGCACGAGAGGACAAGGATCCAGATCCAAATTGGATTCCACACCCGGCTCAAGCAGCAGTGACCAGGGCACAAACCAAGCACAACAAATACGGCATGAAACCATTGAAGGTGTCACAATCTGACATTCCTAAAGTGACTGTGCAAGAGCTCGAGCAAACTCAGAAGGAAGATGTCTCACTTCAAAGGTTGTGGAAGAGGTGCAAGAAAACAGAAATCATCAGACACAAGACAAGAGCAAGTGCAGGCTCAAAGTCCACAAAGGTATTTTACACCTTATCTACACAACTGACACGATCGAGGTGAAGCAAATAATCGTTCCAACCAAGTATCGGGAGGCCATGATGAAATTGGCACACAAATCTATTGTTGGAGGTCATCTTGGAGCAAAGAAGACAACTGACAGAATAACGAGCAAATTCCATTGGTCAGGGATAACCAGTGACATCAGCAGATTCTGCAAGTCCTGCGACATCTGCCAGAGGACCATCTCCAAAGGGAGGGTTTCCAAGATACCATTGGGAACCATGCCGTTGATCGAGGAGCCCTTTCACAGAGTAGCCGTGGACCTGATTGGACCATTGTCCCCAGTGTCTGATGAAGGCAACCAGTACATCTTGGCCGTTGTGGACTACGCCACTCGGTACCTTGAAGCAATTGCGCACCCCAAGATTGAGACAGAGAGGGTCGTGGAAGTATTGCTGGAAGTCATCTCCTGAGTAGGACCGAGGTACTCAATTTACATTGGACATGATGAAGGAGGCGTGTCAACTCACTGTGATGAAGCAACTCTTCACAAGACCATATGACCCCAGGTGCAATGGACTTTGTGAACGGGTCAACAGAGTTCTGAAGAGCATGCTGAGGAAGATGGGTCAAGAGCGACCACATGATAGGGACAGGTACCTGCAAGCAGTGCTATTCGCTTGTGGAGAGGTGCCTCAAGCAAGTACTGGGTTCTCACCATTTTAGCTACTCTATGGACGAACCGTAAGAAGGCCCATGCAGTTGTTGAAGGAACTGTGGACTGGAGAGAACACGTTGGAGGTTCATAATGCCTACCAATATATTTTTGACTTGCGTAATTGACTGGAGGACACTTGCTGACTGGTGCGAAAGAGTCTACATGCAGCTCAAAGCAGTCAAAAGCATTTCTATGATAAGAAAACCACAGACAGAAAATTCAAGGTTGGAGACAGAGTTTTATTGCTACTACCAACGGAGTACAACAACTCGAAGCTCCAATGGCAAGGACCACATGAAGTCCAGGAAGTAGTCAACCAGATGGACAACAAGATTTATGTCAAAGGCAAAACCAAAATTTACCATGCCGACCTTTTGAAGTTGTATCCTGAGCGAGCTGGCAATGCAGCTTTGTATCATGAGTGAGCTGGCTATGCAGCTGATATCACGTCACAGCCAGATGTGACCGGTATGGCGGTCGTCGACCCAGAGCAGGATGGCAATGAAGATTGTGTCTTGGCGAGTGAAGACTTTCTGGAATTGAGACCCAGGGCTGGCGGACAGACACATGAGGATGTCAAAATCAGCGAGGATCTGTCAGCAAGGCAGAGGGAGGAAGTCCTGGAGTTACTCCAGGAGTTTGTGGACATCTTCACTGGAATCCCAGGTACTACCAACCTTGAGGAGCATAAGACTGAGACCACCACAAATGAGCCGGTCAGGGTCAAGCAGCGCGAAATTCCATATGCTATGCAAACTGCGATCAAGGAGGAAGTGGAAGCTATGTTGGAAGCAGATATCATCAAATCATCAAAAGCAGCTGACAACTCACCGGTAGTGCTTGTGAGGAAAAAGCATGGATCCAACCGTTTCTGCATTGACCTTTGGAGATCGAACTTGGTCACAGAGTTTGACAATGAACCAATGGGGAACCCTGAAGCTATCATGGCAAAGCAGGAGCGAGGTCGGGATTTTACCAAGATTGACCTCAGCAAGGGTTACGAGCAGATTCCTCTACAGGAAGTCTCAAAGGAAAAGAAAGACAGCATTCATGACCTCAGATGGCTGCTACCAATTTAAGAAGATGCCATTTGGTCAGATCATTCCTGGGCTTGGCAGGGTACTATAGGAGGTTTATACCGAACTACACAGATGAAGTTGTGCCCCTCACTGACCTCACCTAAAAGGGTCAGGCTAACCACATTCCATGGGAGGCACCCCAACAGAGGGCATTTGAAAGGATAAAGAACCTTCTTTGAAAGGCTCCTGTATGATGGATGCCCGACTTTGCCAGACCATTCATCATGCAAGCAGATGCATCTGACGTCGGAATCGGAGTGGTGTTGTTGCAGGAATACGAGGATGGAGTCTTTCCTGTGATGTATGTCAGCAAGAAACTTCTGCCCCAGGAAAGGAAGTACTCGGTGATAGAACGTGAATGTCTCGCTATCGTGTTTGCTGTTAAGAAATTCCAGAACTACATCTCCGGACGAGAGTTCATCATACAGACTGATCATCAGTCCCTGTCATACATGCGGTGGGCGTTGTTCCTACAGAACTATCGGTTCTGTATTCAAGCCATTAAGGGATCTGTGAATGTGGGAGCTCATTGTATGAGTCGACTGTCATTGTTTCTTTTTGGTTTGTTTTGCACCCTCTAATTTTAACTGACTTGTAAAAAAAAAAATGTACTTGCAATAATATTTTTCTAAAGGTGGGGCTTATTTGTCAGTTAAAAGCTAGATGTTGTGGTAAATATAGATATTTGTAAATGCATGTACATGAACGATTAAAATTGATGGTTACAATTTAGAAGTAGAGATTGGGGAAAAACATGTGAATCACATGAAAAATACTTTTTCACATCAAACAGCGTTTTTGATGAAAAAAAAACCAAAAACGCGATTTTGGTAAAAAAAAAAAAATAAATGTTTTATTTTAATTTTATTTTTTTATTTTACAGATTTATGAATTGGCAGCAATATAGTTTTTACTTTTCTGGACAAAAAATGGCCTCATCAACCACCAGGAACAAGTGGCTCAAGGAGTTCAATGTCAAGGAGGAGGACCCGTTCAAGTTCATGCCCGACGGAAGGAATGTCTTTTGTAAAATCTGTGAGGCGTGCCGCGTGAGGTGTTGTCGTTCAGAAGTCGCAATTGGGGGAGCATCAGAAGTCGGCCCAACACACGAGGAACATACAACTGAAAGGGAAGAGGAGTGTTTCTCAGAGCCAACTCGAGGATGTCCTGACACCAAAGCCCAAGAAGTCGAGGACTAAGATTCTTGGAAAGTTGCTTTGCGAGGCCATGCTCACGGCAAACATCCTGTGGATCAAGTTGGAGAACCCGAAGTTGCATGACTTTGAGACTAACCTTGGCATTTCACTGCCCGACGAAACTATGCTCAGAAAGGTTTACTTTTGCAGGATCCAACAGAAAGGTTTACAACACAATATGATCATTTCTTGTGACCATCCCTACCTTGTTCACATACTTTTTGGAGGAACATCTCCACATCCTTTTGCATTTTCATGCCTTCACTGACAAAGTCGCCAACAACATTATTTTTTCAGGTTGTCTGTCCATACGTACGTACGTACGTCCGTCCATGCTAATTTTCTCTGTGTCCTTATCTGATTGACACTAATTTTTCACCATTGGTGCGACTATGCATGGAGAATGTTTTAATGATAATTATGATGTCATAGATCACGTGGTGTGGCAGCCATGTTGGAAAAAAGGAAAAACTTTGGACCTCTCTATCTCCAAAAGCACTCCATAGAAAAAATTGAAACTTGGCACATGTGAAGTTACTCCTCATGGGAAACAAGTGCGATTTTTTTATGATGTCATAGGTGGCTTCATTATGATGTCATAATTGCATTTGTCAAACGTTTCATCCAATCAGTATGAAATATTTTGAGGGTCATCGAAGGCTAATAGTTGTATGGGGGGGGGGGAGGGTATTGATGATGTCATCAGTCACGTGTTTTGGCAGCCATTATTTTTTAACATAAAAATCTTCAAAGATCTTCTCTGTAACGGCTGAACAGATCAAGGCGAAACTTTACAAGTATGATCGCCGATCCATGAGGAACAAAAAGTTCTCCACCTCCGATGTCATTGGTCACATAGTTTGGCAGCTATGATTTTTTTGAAGAAAAATTATTTTGAAAATTCTTCATCACCAGAACGACTTGACAGATTGAGGGGAATCTTCACCCACATTTTCCCCAACTCTTGGGGATACAAGTTGTTCACAAATAACACTGGTCTACAAAAATATAGTTTTTTTTTTCTTGCATGGACTTTGGAAACTGTTTTTGGC
>CM068957.1:111604-127559 GCA_035128595.1 Eptatretus atami | reverse complement strand
CGAGAGACGATCAATAGTGAGTGGCGTATTTAATAAATCCGTCATTTTCAAATCCAATTGAACTTGAAATTTGCGAGACGATATATATATATAGTAATATATATATATATATGATTAAATATATATATATATATATATATATCATATATATTTTCAAGGTCACTGAATCAAGTCCGACCAAGTTATTCTTTGGAGGTCAGGTCAACATAGACCAAGAGGTCAACATAGGCCCAAGGTCAACAACAAAGGTGGTATTTCTAAAATCCTCAATTTACATCCGATTGAGGTCAACATGGACCAAAAGGTCAACATAGGCTGAAGGTCAACAACTAAGGTGGTCTTTCTAAAATCCTCAATTTTCATCCAATTGACTTGAAATTTGAAGAGGGCATATATATTTCAGGTCACTGAATTCAACCACCAATTATTTTGGAGGTCCACTTCGGCCAAAAGGTCAACAACATAAGGAAAACAAAGGGTGAATTTCTAAATGTCAATTTTCATCCGATTCACTTGAAATTTGAAGAGGTGTTGCATATTTGGTCTTTGAATTCAACCACCAATTATTTTTTAGGTCAAAGTTGTTTTATAGATTTTGCAAGTATCATGCTCTGCATGACGTCTTCTTGTTTGTTTGGTTGGTTGTTTGTCTGTTTGTGTGCAGGATATCTCAAAAACTTGTGGATGGATCCGGATGAAATTTTCCTGACAGGTTTGGTGTGTGACAAGGACGAACTGATTCGATTTTGGTGAAGATCTGGATCCGGATTTGGCTTATAGAATTTACTAAGTGATTCTTCACCATTGAGAGATAGGGCCAAAAACGATATATAGCACGATATCTCAAAAAGTTAGGGTAAGTACAGAGAAACAACATTGTATACTTGACAAACCCAGCACTGGAAGACCCCAAAAGCTGTCTAACAGAGATGAGCAAAACTTGAAGATAATGGCCTGGTTGCATAACATTCCCTCATCCTTAAGGTAAGATTCCCCTTAAGGTCTTAAGGTACACCTGTGATTCACGTCAGCGAGTACTCCTTGAGGCTGTTGCAAAACCATATCTCGAGGATCCTCAAGTAGGAGTTTCCTTAAGAGGTCCCTGACACGCAAAGTACTGTTAATTTCATTATATATGTCAAGCGAGAATATATGGAGTTTTTTTTCATCGTGCGATTTTAGAGTGACAATGTTTTTTTCACGGATTAACAATTCTGTAAATAGTCATAATTAAAAAACAAACCCTGCGGGACCCCGCCTACCAATAATTTCCAATGAGGGCGTGCAGCCACATGACGTTCAACGATACAGGATTCACAAACGGCTGCTCGAAATTTACTCCGGTGGTGGCTACTGCTGTGATTTTATTGTTTCTGTGGTGTTTCACATTTTGGCATTCGGTCGACTCCAATAGTCTTTCTGTGTCATTCGTGTTTAAAAGACATTCGAACATCTTGGTTTCCGACATAATGGATGACATGGACCCTTTTGATTTGTTGGTACGGTGGTGTATAGAGAAATGAAGCGATTTTGTTGATTGAATGGAGAATTGTCGGATTAACGTAGTCGCTGGGAGTGAAGTTCAGGCAGCTTGGAAATGAAGTACGGCTTAGCAGTTCGAGCGCGAAGCAGGACAAGAGAGGAAATGGCGACGAATTCCCGGCGTTCATGATGATGGGTGGAACATCGAGGAACGACCGGCCAATAAAAACTGTTAGACTAAATCCTATTCGGTCATTCAATAATGTAATTCGACTTGCAATACTGTCGATTATCAGAAATATTTTAATTTTTGAGGTGAGTGACCAGCGCACGTTTGCGCGCAATGTTCTCGCGGCGAATAATCGCTAAGCAGAGGCCAGCGATGTCATGGCCGATCTCTCCCGCGCATAACGAAGCAATCTCCGTGTCCGGATTAACGATGAACTTGGTGGCAAACACACCTTTTGACAGCACAATTGTTCGAGTAGTCCGATAAATCTGAACGTTCGTTGCATTTTATTCTTTTTTCTATGTTTGCATGTAGGCAGCAGTAGCAAACCAATAGCTTGGTGTTGCTTAGTGGTGAGGGTGGGCGTTGGGATCCTAGGGTGCGGCTGAGTTCAAGCTTCATGGCCCGCTGAATTAAATCTACCAGGTTGACTTCAGCCTCTATTCCTTCCGAGGTTGGCAAAATGAGCCCAGTGTACTGGTTAGTAAGGGGAACTGCTATAGCCCGGCATAGCGCGTCCCAACCATGATGCAACCAGCAGCCACAGTGCAACGTAGAGGAGGGAGAGCAGAGAGAGAAGAGGAGAGAGAGGAGAAGAGAGAGGGAAGGAGAGAGAGAGAGAGAGAGAGAGAGAGAGAGAGAGGAGAGTAGAAAACAATGAACGAAAAGAATATAAAGAAAGCGTACGTCACGTCAGATTTTCATCGCCTAGTCGAACGGCACGAACGGATTTATATGGCCTTAGTGGACGGATGACGGTTTATCGCCTAGTCGACGGACGGACGGATTTATCGGACTAGTCTAGACTTAGACTCCTGGAATCGTTTCGGTCAACCTCCACTCTGTTGACGGAGTTTCTGTATGTTGTCGTCAAACGCCTGCGTTGCTTGAAGTCACCTTTTTTTAGGGATGGCGGCTAGGCAGTTGTGAAGGCCCAGAGATGTCGAAATATTGCTCTAATTATCCATTTTTGATTAAAAGACTGGGTGAATTTACTTCATGGAGGTATATGGCTCGTGGATGCGATGTAATATAGTTATTATAATAACAAGAACGTTTGATGTCAGGGACCTTTAAGGTTCATGATATCCTTAGAAGTTATGCTATTGATGATCATATAGAAGTGATATACAAAGCAAGGTGGTTGGTGAGAAGCCGATCTTCGAATTAGTCGTGACGTTGCACCGGATCTGAGCATGTTTGTGATCGGTGGAAGCCGATGAGAAACTTCACTACAGGTCTCAGTAGGTCAGTTATATTTGTATAAGTAATGTGGGATAGATAGTCCCCTATTGTCCCTGTCCTTTTAATGGGTTGAGTTGGAATGTTCATGTGCTGCGAAGTTATTTTGATAGTTTCAGGGGTTTTCTTTTATTTTAGAGGCGCACAAATCAACTCTACACGCCAGCATCACCCTCACCTTTCACCTCGCTATGCCGCAGCTGTGTTTGCGGAGTTCAAGGGGAGCTCGCCGGCGCCTTCGACCATGCGTGTGCAACGAGTTGAGTTTGTGGCCGCCGCGTCAGTACAGTTACGCCCGGCGAGTGGGATAGAAAGGCTGTGTCGCTGGTGGTCCCAGCCGGGTCTCCGCGCCCCGAGGAATCGGACTGGCCGGGTAAATTCGCGACTGTTCGTGACGAGCGAATGTAAGTTGCAGGCACTTAGCGCAAAACTGTCCCGTGAGGGAGAGGGGAGGGAGGAGGGGCCCGCTCGCCCCGCCCGGAGAAGGTGTGAAAAGGGGGCCGGCCAAATTGGCACGACGAACGAGATGGCCTTCCTCCACAAGAACCGTTGCGCAAGTGCAGATTGGCGCCAGTCTTTCTGTCGGTGATACGGAGAGAGAGCTTTTGAGATGTTGAATGACATCGAGCAGGCAAGGTTGTGGCCAATTGTGGGCAGGTTGAACGAGTGTGGAGTTATCCGAGCCCTCGCTTGCGTTCATTTCAATCAAGACTTGGGAGAGTGCAGAAAACCTCCTGGCTCAGTCGTCGACAGATTTTGAGTGATTATCCAGAGGAGAGTTTTGTTGCTGGTTCCGTATGAAGTGAAGGGACGCTATGATTCTTCATCGATTCTCCGGCGCTGGACTGGTTCGAACCGTAGATCAGCCGAACACCACACGAGGTGGGACACGGTCCAGGTTCCTTCTGGCTTCTGTGTGTGGTGTGTGTGTGCTGTGTGTGTGGTCGTGTCGTGTGCTGTGGACTGTGTCGGTGGGATCCCGTCTGTAAGTAGGGAATTGTTTAAGTGCTCTTTGCTGACATACTTGCTCTACTATGTCGGATAACTGCTGCTTCTGCCGTGTCCCCTTTCCCCATTTACCCAAGGAATCATCTTGTTATGTATCGTTTGTTGCTGTGTTTCTTCATTGGCTTTAGCAGTGGGACGTGTTTGGTGATTCAAGGCTCGTTGCGCTGTAATGTACATTTGGATAGCCGGGACAGTTCGTGCCAACTCCGCTCTAGGTTGCGGACATGGTCCGGGTAACGCTCAACAGGCCTGCGACTCGTACAGAGTGCACGTCGAGGGTGTGATATCTGTCGGTTGTCTGTCACGCACGCTGGATCTCTACGGTTCTTTGAAGAATTGCATAAACACTGTACACGTGGTGGAAAAATTATTGACGATTCCCGGTCTGGGAAGGGAACCCGTACCGGGAGTTTTCCATGCAAATATGATCTAGATTCCGTATGTGGCTCAGTAGAGTCGAGCCTGAACAGCTTCACCTAGCCGGTCGTAGCTCGCAGCCAATACTTGGCTCCCGCAACTCGGACGATCATATCTGTAATGAAAGTCTCGGGTTACATCGCGGGATGTAATTTAACTCAAGGCGAAGATATTTCCATTTCCACAAGTATGCCGAGTCTATTGGCTTCCTTGGCGCTTGATAGTTAGATAAACAACACCGAGATTATTTCGCTGGCTAACACAATGGCCAACGAAGTCTCTAAGTGCCAGAAATGTGGACGGGTTGTCTCGAATACCAGCCGAGTTGTGGATCGGATAAAATATATTGTGTATTTAGTATCAGAACTGTTCCAAGCAGCTGTGTGAAATACCACAGAGATGAGCGCTACGATTTTTGTGGTTTGTCCACCACGATTGAAGAGAACTGCACTCCAATGATTATATAACGGATAGACAGACCATCACTCGAAACTACACACCTCCGTCTACGAGCACCGGAGCTAATGTCACGGGTGATTTGAGCAGCGGAATCCAACACCTGTTGCCTTTCGGCAGCTAACACAGAGCATCTGAATTATCTATGTATTAACACAAATATCGATGTTAAATGAGTCACCTGAGTAACGCTATTTGTGGAGTATGAAAGTTACTGTATGTCATCATCTACTCTCCGAGAGGATTTGACCGAAGAACAAGAAATCTTTCACAGGTCCCACGCTTCCACCAAACCCCCATCAACCATCACCACACACAACGATGACCACCACACACCACACCCACCCCCACACCTCTCTCCCTCTAAGGACCACTCCCGCTTTCCACTGGGGAAAGGCATCAACATTCTATGGGCACGTTACATGGTGGGCCGTGTTAAATGGCACATAATGGTAGTGTCCGGGAAAGTATGAAACGGGACGAAGTCATATAATCCAAGACACCTGGTCAGATGTGATGGTGGGACGAGCATTTTGTCGGTATTTTGTGGTCTGCAGTGTCTTTGGGGTGTTGCTAGGTGGTGTCCATGCTGATCGTCGCGCGAGCCCGCGGTATTTCTGTCGAGTAATGGTACTGTTATATATGAATCAAAATCCCTTATAAACTGTCAATTGAACGAAAAGCAAAACTATACCGAATTAACATGCAATTTGGCGTTTTTGATCTTTTTTAACACCAAACTGTTAGCCTGCATATTCATTCACCCTTCCAGTGAAATTCGCTTGCAATGGCTCTAATGATACAGCCTCAACAATTCCACGAAAGGGCGGGATTTCCATCAATATTTTGTCTCACCGTTGGCATATCGTAAGATCACACTGAATCAGTATTAACATTCTTAGAACTTCAATTTATATATGATGGTGAGGATCGTTCGGATCGAGCTCGAGCAAGCACTGTTCTTGATGGTGAAGCCGCCGGTTGATCAGGTGAGTTCATAGTGTAACGTTACTGGAAAAATCTAAAACGCACTGCCGGCATGGGACTTTTCTCGACTTTTTGATTGGCAAGAAATAAATTAAAAAAATATTCCCTCACAATTAGATTGTGATTATTACTGGCGTTTTCAATGGTTTCATAGGGGAAAAAACTGCTTTGGTTCCTCCCAAGCCTAGATAAGAGGCAAGATAGAATTGAGCATAATGAAAACTGAAGACAGACGAAGTCAGCGTGTCGTCATCCGATCATCCACAGTATGAAGTATAACTTTTCTGAGTATCAAGGTGGAGTGATGACGTTTTTGTAGAGGAAGACAAACCTTGTGTTAGAAGGGAAACTAGAATTGAAAGGCTGAAATGTGGATAGATAACAGAATTGTACGATGGAGAAATGGACAAAGGTATTTGGAAAGGGCGAGTCAATAGTTTTCATTTATTTGGACTTGTGCTTTCAATATAGAACTATCAAAGCTTTCGAACTTGCACTCTTAGAGATAACGACAGCACGATGAAGAAAAGCTGCACCACATTCCGTTTAAAGTTACAGTCGGTAATGATACCCATTAACGTTGATTGGTTGTAAGTAGAAGAATGAAGCGAGAGATTACCTAGATTGGTGGACCCCACGCCAGAGCTATCATGAGATGAGGGGTAGAATCGAAACATTGATTATAATGGGAGATGAATTACAAGACTGGGAGAAAATGTAAGTGCTTATTGCTGAGGTAGTTAGCGAGTCGCTGGTGGGGGGGGGGGGCGGGGAGGTTGTTTTTGATGACTCAACGTTGACGGTGTTACAGCTGTCACACAGCTCAAGTCTTCAATAGTCAATTAGTATATAGTTTCAGGACAAAATTATTTCTGTCTAACAAGATAGGGTTGGTGCACTGATGATTTTGGTGGCCCATCGTTCGCCTATGAGGTGAGCTAAACTGGCATCCTCAATACTCGGATTTTACCAGCGATAACATCATATTGCCTCTGCACACTGAGGGATTATTACAGTAAATGGGGACCATTCGGAGGGCCGGGGAATAGTTGTCGGTACTGTGTACATTGCTTACCAAGGCCGAGTGGTTGTCTCTGTTGGTTGACTGTCCCCTGTCTGATCCCTAAAGGAGCGTGTTGTTCTTATACAATTCCTTCAACTCACCAGCATGTCGTGGCACTTACCGGTGCTACACATAGGCACTGGGAGTGTGCGTCCCACTAGACTGTGCTAGCACCCACGGCACTATAATCCATCACGTTGAGCCATTACATTGTAACTTGTAGTGAGGAGTTTGGTGCTTCTTCTTATCTGGTTCGCGCTTTTGTCCTTGAGGAGTTGCAAGTCGAAAAGTCTTGTAATGTATATGTTATTTGAAATCGCATATGTAAATTCGTGTTGTATTGGCTGAATCGGAATGTATATTTGGACTTAAATAAGGAGTTGTGAGGCGATTAAGAAAAACTGGAGTTTAAAGAAGCTTGCTTGAAGCCAACAATTCGCATGAAGAGGTTTCATGTTAAGTTTGGAATGATATCCTCAAGTTGTTGTTGAGAAACAACTGTTGTGGGATTGTTGAAATTGATGAATTTGATTCAGCAAGGTCAAATACATTTTTGCTATTCTCATGTATCCAATACGTGCAAGCACTGATTGTGCCAGATTAATTTCAAGCTTACGCAAGATCATGATCAAACACTGCTGATAGTCTTAAATTATTTGCAAGAAAGAGGAATGCTGGAGTCTTTAACGTATGGAAATGGCAACATCATAACGCGTGATCTCAAAATACATTGAAGTTGTATGCGGAACGTTTTGGCAGAAGAAAAAATATATACAGTTGAAGACGACATACCGGTCACGGAGCGGTATTTGACGATGTAGATTGTTTCAATGATCAAGGATGAGAGCAATATGATAATTTTTTTACCAGTTTATAATGGAATTATAGTGGCCTTTCAATCAAGCTGCAAATGTCGAAACCCTGGGTTTTTCGTTCAACTTATTTCAAAAATTGACTTTGATAACCTTTAAAGGGTTACAAAGCAAGGATGTTGTGGAACATTAAAATACGTGAAGAAGAGGTACGGTCGCTATACGCTTATTGGGTTAGTTTCGTCGCAGCAGGTCGAAAACCGTCGGTTCGATTCACAACTTTTGAAATTGCTTGGGTTGTGGCTTGATAGGTCAAGGATTATGGACCTTTGTGCAAACTGTCTCTGGAACATTCCAGGAACAATATAGTCATATTGGCTCATAACTATGCATTGGCGCACTTCCTGCGGCTGTCCTATTTGATGAGATATCGCGTTAAAAACACACTTGAGGGGGCGCACGGGCAATGGTGTTCGGAATAGAGCAAAATGGTTTCAAGACTTTGATGGGGAATGACTCAGATTATTGCATAAAAAATTATCTGCTCCTCAAAGTTGGGCGGTCGTATGATTTTATGTCGAAAGTCGCCATTTTTCTAGTTTTTGCCTTGTTGACCTTGACCTTGGGGAATGTTCACACGACTGTTTTAGTATTCATTTTGCTATTCTTGAGACCATTGATTAGTCAATTCCCAGAGAAGTTAGATTTTGAATCGACTTACCCTAAAATGGCTTTTTTTGGGACGTGGCTCCGCCCACAATGGGCGTAGTGCTCATCAGGAAAACAAATAGACATTTGTATCGACACATACCAAGTTTCATCAATCGGATCAAAGTCCCGGTTATGCTCTGGAGGACAGGACCACAGAAAGCGGTAGGGGGACATGGGTAGTCGACTGGCATATAACATTGGCCTGGCCGTTCGATGGGGATGATGGGTTACACAAGAAATTCATGATTTGCTTCCAAGAGTTATGTGAGATGATTTTTTTTTGCGAGTTTTATCGGCGTTGCTAGCCGGAGGGGTCCTGCACGGTTCTTTCTCAAATAACTCGGACTTCACTGATACCATACAGGTTTCATGTATTATTGACTTCATAGATCTTGGATTAAGAACTTCGTTTTTTTATTGTTTTTCGACGGGTTGATTAAAGTCATCTTCTCGACAGTTTTATAGGTCAGCTGGAAATTTTGACATTGGCTGAATGTCTGCCGTCGCTCGTGGCCCGATTTTTTATTTTCGAAAAATATTTTTATTGATTTTTCAAAATTTCAAGTCCCGTTTGCTAGCACGGTGGTGTCCATGCAAACGTTCTATTTGGCACCAAATTAGTCTGGTTGACCTACAACAGTTTAATCGAATCGCCATTGTTTAACGGTATGGACGAACGCGAGACAGAGGAATGACAAACATGTCGATTGGAAATTATGTAATAAGGGTATTATAAAAGTTTTTTTGAAGATTTTTTTTTCGATGATCGATACCAACGAGGGCAGACAAACCTATCGCGGATTCTGATATAAGGGGTAGGAAAAAAAAAAATTTTTTGAGATTTTTTTCGACTAGGTCGAGACCCATATCGCGGACAATACTGCTTTAGGGTTGAGAAGAAAAATCTCAAATTTTTTTTTTGAATTTTTTTTTCTTCGACTGATCGACTCCAAAATTTTTGTTCACATTTTTTATTTTTTTAGAAACTACATGACTACATACTACACAAGCCGAGTAGGGGAAGAATGAGGTAGTCGATCAAGTGATTTAGTCCTTTTCAGTCAGGTTTATACGACAAGCGTCTTAGGCACGGGTTCTTTCTCAGCCAATAACTGGGAATACATGCTATGTTTATGTTTATTGACTCATGTCTTGGATATCCGAACTTCCTTTTTTTATTGTTTTCGCGGGTTTCATTCAGTTTTTCTTGACAGTTTTATAGGATCCGGCTGGTAATTTTTGAACGTATTGGCTGAATGTGCTGCCCAGGTCGCTCGTGGCCGTTTTTGATTTTCGAATAATTTTTGAGGTTTTTTTTTGAAATGTCCAAAGGTCTTGTAGGAACGGGGGTCCATTAGCAAACGGTTTCTCATTTGACACAATAGGGTATGGTATACCTACAACAAGTTTCATCAAATGCCATTGTATTAACGGCATGGACGAACGTATAGACGCGGCGGCGGACATGGGTGTCGATCAAGTGATTTGTGGCGTTTTTCCGCGTTCTAGGCCAACAAAAGGCCCATAGCGGTTCTTTTCAACATTACTTGCTCGCGCGCTGGACTTACTCCGTGGTGTATCTGTCTGTTCTTGACATAAGAACGTCGTTTTTTTAATTGTTTTTTTCGCCAGGGTTCTTGCCAAGTTCTATTGTCACAGTGTTCCTGGATCCAGGTGGAATTTTGATTGCTGATGTATGCCCGATGCTTGTGCCCGTTTTGTTTCGAAAAATTATTTTGGAATTTTTGATTGTCCAGGTCGTTGCTATTGAAGGTGGGTCCATGCCGGGTTCTCATGTTGCACAACACTAGGTCATGGTTTGACCCTCAGCCAAGTTTCATCCCAATCGCATTGTTATTACGGAGCACTGGACGACAGCTCTCGACGATTGCGAAAGCGGTAGGCGCGAGGGATTCGCTGGGCTGTGAGCGGCTGGATCGCTGTCTTATTCTGACCGATCCCGAAAGGGGGTGGATTCTTGGCAGAGTATTGGATAATCATTGTTCTCTTGCTGGCCATTTTCTATTGCGGTATTTTGCACTGGCACTCTATAAAAATGCGGATATAGGAACCCTATTTTGGAGGCTACATTTGAAATATCGGTTGTGGTTTGTGCGTGGGGGCTCACGTTTGCAGACCACCACCCACACAATCAACTACACAACCAGACGAACGTACTTCTTCATGCTTGGTTTGACAATCTGGCACATATTTTTCAAGCCACTGATTTCCCTAGCCAGCTCATTTAGATTTTATTGGAGGTGGTGTGGTGATGGTGTGGATCGTGTCGGTAATGATAATTGGTTTTCCCCGTTTAAGTGTGTGGGTCGTGGATCGTTTCCCTGTTAAAGTTAATATGAGGGTGGTGTGTGGATCGTGGAATCGTTACGGAGAATAAATATTGGAGGCGGGGTGTGGGTTGAATGTTTTCGGTTATAAATTAATTTATTAGAATCACCCAGACAGGAATGCTGGTTTGATGTCCATTTTTTTGGATCCTTTTACTTTGGTTACGTTTGGTCGGGGAGTGAGTCGAAGTGGATGACGCTGTAGTTCTTCATGTCTATCCGCGTTATGACCGGTGAATAGCACCCGATTTTTGAGGTCTTGAATACTCATCAAATAGGTCAGTCATTTTCTAATATTCGAAGTGGTTTAATTCGAGTTGTTTTGCTTTAATTTCAAACGAGGGACAAGTTTGAATACGTGTACGTGGGTTTTTTGGCCGTGCAGGCCGGCGTGGTGTAGGCAAGCATTCAACGCGCATTCCAGTTATCTGGGCAAAGTTCCATCAATCGGTTTCGATGGTTCGTGCTGTGGAGCTCGCGTTGCAGCACCACACAACACGCAGCCAAACCACCTACCACGCCCGGAAAACCGACATAGGCAATATCTTGGCATTTAGCGATCAGCATATTCGACCGATTTTTTTGGATTTCCGAAAATTTTTTGAGATTTTTTTTTTTTGAACATTCAAGGTCCGTTGTGCAAGATTGGGGTCTGCACGCGTCTATTGCAACCACTAGGTTTGGTATGAAGTACAACAGTTTCTTCCGATCATTGTTAAGGAGCCTGGACACAGCATAATAAGCAAGCGGTAGGCGACATGGTTGCTTCGTCTGATGGAAAGCTTGGGCGGCGCGACCTAGCGATTTCTGGTAATGTTCAATCCCATTTAGCCAATTATGTTATCAGCCTCTGTTTTGCACCCAGCCACTTGTGAAATTTCGGCTTTTCCAGGCTTCCAATGCGCCTGGGTATTATTCTATCTATTCGTAAGATTTTTTTTTATGTGCGTGTAGTTTCTTGGACCCCCGAAACGGTCCGGGTGGGAGGTTAGTTTCGGAGGTATGGGTTTTTTTTTGTACAGTCGCATTGTGTCATGTCGATAAGTTTTTTGTGTTGCTAGCAACGGAGTGTGATGCAACATTTGATTTTTGTGTAATGGCACTTTGGTTACAATTTCACCAGTTTCATCAAAATCGGATCTTTCTTTCGAGTATTCGATTCAGCGTGTTGAAATGGTGTGTTCCTGCCAAACTATTCTCTACCTTTGTTTGTTGGGTGCATTGGCATGCAGGGGCTAGTAGATTGAACAGAATCTAAGCTTCGATTTTTGTTTTGGTTTTTGTTTTTTTTCGATTTTTGACTTTAAAGGCGTGCTTTGCCGTTGCTGGGGCCCGGGCGCGGTCCCTTTCAAAGAGCGTTCGTATTGGGGTCCTACTTACGTTTTATTGGATCAGTTGAGTGTTTCGCCGTGACTTTCTTGCTTATTGTCCTAGCTTGACAGTTTCCACGGACGCGACAGTGGATGTCCAGATAGGGTGCCCTAAGAGCGCAAAAGCGGTGGGACATGGCTGCTCGTTTGTGGGAAGCTGGCGACGCTTAGGATGAGTGTGGGCTGCTTGTGGGATACATGTCCTACAGCCTTTAGTTTCACGCGTGAGGCGGGGGTGTGAGAGGGGCCAGGACGGGGGAGAGTCCTCTCAGCTAGGGATGACCGTTTGTGTGGTCAGGAGTGGTTTGTAGGAGACACTCTTTCGCTGGGCTGTCATTTGGTGGGATGGGTTGAGGCCGCTTTGAAATGTGGCTTTCGCAGGAAGTCGTACGATGTGGACCCCAAAGTTGAATGAAAGGACTTTTAGGGCACTTGTTGAGGAGCATGGGGGATTTTCCGTGGTCCTCTCCGGAGGACATTGTGAGATGTGAGATTTGTCAGGATTGAAGGGAACGTGTTCCGTTGTTGGCTTGTTTGTGTTTTCGTGATCTGAGTCGCGCGGAAGTGGACCTTTGCCGATCCTGGTGATGGCAGCTGGTATGGCGTGGTGGAGTCATCTGCAAAGAGAAAGAAGAGAGGATTTTCAGAGTCGGAGGATCATTTGATGAAACCAGAAAAAGCCAGGGCAGACGTGCTTGAGGAACTCAAGCTGACAGAAGGGCATTGGGTATTTTTAAGGGCTTGTTGTTCGAGGAGGGGAATCTGTGGCCATGTAGTGGGATGCCTTGGATCATGTCGGAGGGTTTAGTGAGCAGGCTGTGCGCGATTCCGAAGCTTTCGTTTAGGGGTGGCTTGATCTATGTTGGCATTGAGGACTCCATCCTTGTTTGGGAGGTGAAGCGCATGTCGTGGTAGGTGATCTGTTGCTTGATTTAAGTTGCTTTGATCGGATAATCAGAATTGGAGAAGAGGAGGAGTTTTATGTCGGATTATGTGAAGATGAGATTCGAGTGTGCTTGTCATTGATTTGGGGAGTAGCTAGATTGGTTCTGTAGTTGCGAGGGATTGTTTTATGCACCTGTTTTATGCTAGAGCGTAGTGTTTGCTGATTTCGAGCTGGCGATGCCGTGAGTAATTGGAGGTGTGATAGACAGGGAGATGAGTGAGAAGGCGAGGAGAGGTTTTTGGATGGCTGGCCATTGGTCCGGTTGGTTGGTCGGGATTTCACAGCATATTGTCTCCCCTTGTCGGGGAAATGAGTCAGGAGCAGGGAGGTGCGTGGGGGTAAGGTGCGTCGTCGAAGCAAGTTGGCTTTGGGATCGAAAGATTTAGAAGGCCGGGGGGGCAGTTTAGGCATTCAGTCTTTTCACGATGCGTTGCAGTGCAGATTTGAGTCGAGAGGGGATGGAGGGGGAACATTGACCGCAGGTTAACGCGGCATCGGATTGTGGCGGAGGTGCGTGGGAGTTTGCGATGTGAGGGATTTGGTGTAGAAAGTGTTGTGTTCTGCGGCTATCCTGCGGGGATCACATCTTGGGTCCTCGGAGCTGGTTATTGTGGAGGACGATCCTAGTTGGGTTTGCTTTATGGGGTGAAGGCGTTGTGGTCAAGCTTGCGCCTCACAGTTCGTGACCCTGGGTGGGAGGAGGTGGAATGAACGCAGGGGATAACTGTGTGTGAGAGGAGGAAGGTTTTCTGAAGTATTCCGCAGGTTGAAGGTGATGTTGGGGAAGTAGAATGGAACCGTCGAGAGTTTGATGGTGCTTGAAGTCCTGCGTCAGCCTGAGTGAATGGCCGATCGACGGAGCGTGTGGTTCCTTATACGCGGAGTGTCTATTGGACAGAATGATACGATGACCAGCTGATGTATGCAGAGGAGACACATTTTGCATGGATGGCCAATAAACGAGAGAGATGGAGTACTGTTGGGACGGGTTGGGTAGTGTACCAGAGTTGCTCGCTGTTTTCAATGCTCGCT
Source organism: Eptatretus atami (assembly GCA_035128595.1). Lineage (NCBI taxonomy): Eukaryota > Metazoa > Chordata > Myxini > Myxiniformes > Myxinidae > Eptatretus > Eptatretus atami. The sequence goes on along the minus strand of CM068957.1, from coordinate 113,456 downwards.
AGAGTCTCGTTTTGGTGAGAAAGTGGCATGCGTTGTGCAGGGTCCACAGTCCAAGGATGCGCATTGAAGAGTTCACACTTTGGAGGATGAGCGAGTTGGTGATAGCGATCGAAGGTGGTACATGTTTTCGACAAGCGAATGTAATGGCTAGCCACTGTTTGGTGGTGATCTACAATATAATGGGTGGTGACGGAGCGACTCGTAGGCCAGAGGTATCATCTGGGGGTGTGGAGAGTGGGCCGGTGCGATGAGGTGAGGAATGGAGTTTTTGATTGAGAGAGCAGTTCGCCCGAACGGCTCGAGGTCTGTCGCTGGAGGGGAAGACGCGCGGGGGTGAAGGAGTTCTGGACGGCTTGTATGGAGGAACGTTTCTGTGACGGATTCTGTTTGTCATTTGGCACCTGTTGAAGATTTGTCAGGTTGGAGGCCAGATCCATGGGTGTTGAGATCACCTGTTAAGGAGAGGGAAGGGGGGGCTTTGGGTGAGGGGAGTGGCGGGTGGGCACGGAGGGAGGGGTGGTGTGGAGGGTTGGTGACGTGTGTGGGGGATTGCAGAAGAGCTGGGGGGAGGTTCCGAGATGCGGGGAGAAATCCGGTGGTGATGGTGAGGCGAGTGGGAGTAGATGAGACGCTCGAGGGAGTGGGGATTGGGGTGCGGTGGAGGAGTGGCGTTGATAAGAAGGGGGTTGGGGAGGTGGTAGCTTTGGTGGAGGTAGGTCGTGTGTGGCAACTTGTTTGAAGGGGTGGCTGGGGGGGCTTGTTGGGGTGGGTGTGGGCATTTGAAGGGGGCAGTGGGGGTTGAGTTTGGAATGGAGGGGAGTGGTGATAGAGGAGGGAGGGGGGGAGTTTTTGGAAGGTGGATGCGAAGCTTGGTAGGGGAGTATTGCTGTTGGATTGCTTGAGATGGAGGGGGATCGGAAGCTTTGGAGGGAAGGGGGTACTGAGGAGCGTAGGCCTTGGCTCAGTCTGAGGGTCGTGGGAGAGGTTGTGCGCGGGGATGGAGTGGGTTTGCGGTGGGGTGGTCTGTGATTGGTGAGAGTGAGGGGAGGGCGAAGGGTGGTTGAGGGGGTTGCGGGGGAGGCGTGGATGGAGGAGGAAATGGCGGTGGGTTGAGGGTGTCGACTGTGATTAAGGAGGGTGGTGAGTATGGTGGCTAGGTTAGAGGCCGGGCACAACTGGAAGGGGCTGATAGTAAGCACGGGCCAGGTGTGGTGAGGTGGCGGAGGTGGATGCATATTGGAGGATGGTAGGAGGTTATATAAGGTGAGTGAGTTTTGCGGATGGACGTAGTTTGGGATAGGTGGGGTGAATTGGCACTGATGGTGCGAAAAGAATGATTTTGGATATGAATGATTGCAAATGGGATTTTTGGCATGGATGTTTGCCCAATGGATCACGGATAACATTTGAAGCTGTCCGGCGGGCTGTAAAGGTGTTAAGTGAATGGGGAAGGAGGTGTCACAGTGTTTTGCGGATGAGAAGGTGCTTGAAGCGGCGTCTTTTGGAGAGAAGAAGAGCGAAGAGAGAGGACAGAGAGAGGAGGGAAGAGACGGGGAGAGAAGGTGATAATGATGACAAGCACGGACGGACACGTGTGACGGGGTTGAATTTTAAGATCGTTTTTTACTGATCTTGTGCTTAGGTAGCTGGCTGGGAGTTGAAGAACAGTTTTTGAAGGTGTCCCGGTGATAGGATCGAATAGTAGGAGATGGTGGATCCGCAAAGCATCGAGAGGAGAGGGTGGTGGTTGCGTGGCTGGTTCGAGTTGTGAGGTGAAGGTGGAGTTGTACGTGTGGTGGTGTGTGTGTGTATCTTTTTAGTGAGGTGTTTTAGGTCTCTTCTCTGTTTGTGG
>CM068957.1:51259-64186 GCA_035128595.1 Eptatretus atami | reverse complement strand
TTATTGAGGGAGATTTCGATTAGGGATGTGAGGAAGATGTCGTTGTGTGAGGCGGTTGTGGAGAGTGTGTTTGGTGGTGGTGTGCGGGCGAAGTGTGGGTGGTTGTTCTGTCAGGTGGAGAGGTTGGTCGGTGGTATGCGTGTGGAAAGTAGATATAGATATAGGGTGCGGAGAATGTGAGGTGTTGGTGGTTGCCGTTTGTTTGCCAATAACGATGTAACAAGAAAAAAGGCTACTCAAAGATACACCCGCAGGTGATCCACGAATAATACCATTAGAAACGGAGGGAAATCTATCGAAACGATATCGGCTATTTGAATCCAGCTTATGTGTTTCGCGAATTTTCACAGCGATAATAGTTGGTATAGTGTATATTATCTTGCTGTTATAATATCATATATACTATATATATATATTATAGTAATACTATTACTATATATTACGTGTGTGATATACTGATATGTGTGTGTGTGATATATTTTATTATATATATATATATTTATATTACTTATTATTTATATATAAATAATATAGTCGAAACCAACGGCTCGGTCGATGTTGCTACAATTTAGTGTCCGATCCCACAGGCGTCAGTAACTTTTCGGCTCCAGGGTTGGTGCTGGTCGGCACGTGGTGTGGACGAAGATGGGGCCCATTGTGGAACGACTGCCTAGTTCCGCGGGAACACTATATCGCGCGCTCCAGTCGCATGTTTGATCCGTGCGATTTTATGGTTTTTAGACTTCGAACCCGGTGCTGATAGTTGATGCCTGTGAAGGTATTGAGTTAATCGAAGACTGTGATCGTTAGCCCGTACTGAGCGGGGCGTGAGTTGTGCAGTTTGGTTTTGCTTTATTTTGCCAATGTTCTGAGCATTTTGTGCTGTGTATTCAATTTCTGTACCGAAGACTTTTTGAGCCGAGTCCAAAATCAACGATAGTGCCTATCCTAACTGAGTCGATTGCCCAAACAAGTGAAAGTGTTTTGTCGTCTCTCTTTGACCACACTGGCTGCTTTAAACGTCGACTTAAGTCAGGTTATATTTAGTGCGGACACGATGAACTTAAACAGCGGGATCCGAACACAAACGGCGAGTCCCGTCCGGATTCATTCATACAGGACATTCAATACTACAACTTCCGATAGTGGCGCTCCGCTATCCTTCCTTCATCTGATCAGTCGTTCACCTCACCGGATCTGGAGGAACTTTCCTCACGCAGCCATTTGGGGACATTCTCACCTAGACGCTAATTGTGTTTGACGGCGGTCATGGCACACAATAAAATTTTTTCAACGTGAGTTTATTTTAGTTGCTTTTCTCATTGGCAATTTGATGGCAGGTGGTATATTTGTTTTCGTGTCGTAATTTCCCCAAACAGGCGTTGTGTGCGATTACGTTGTATCACCCCGAATATTGTGCCTCCGCTGTGGAATTGCCCGTCCCATGTGGTGAGGACTATTGCTGACAATATTTGACCCACTCTTTCATAGACTTTATGGTTTTTGCTTGGTCGTATGATACCTCGTAGCCAACCATGTCGTGCTGGAGAAGTGAGAGATCTACCTGACATTTGACAGTCACTGCCGTGTCATGTGACGGACGCATCAGCTTGACCGGCACTGGAACCCGATTTTTGAGGCAGCGATCCCTCATGACTAATGCATGGTTCGACCTTCTGTCTGGGTGACCGCGGCTCAACGAGTATAACGGGAGTACCGGGCAGGCTGAGCGATCAGGGAGAATGCACCAGGCAAGGCGAGCGACTCAGGGAGCATTGTGTGGCGGTGACGCGTCAAGAGCAATGAAGTGGGAATGTTGATGACGGACACGGGGCAGATGTGTTGCTGCAACCAGTCCGGAAATGTTCATGTTCGTTTGCCGGAACATGGAGACGGGAAACAGGCACGAACGTATCGGAAGATGCGGGAAAGTAGTTGAACTTACGTTTGGCATTGTGAAGTTGTGAGGCTCGGCATCTGTAGCATCTATCCTGAAAAAGGCGAAGAGATATCAGAGGATGGCACCGAGACGTAACGAAACCGAGTTGAAGGCGAGATTGGAACGCTATTGCGGTGGACCCGTGTATTTATAGGCGTAGTTTTTTCACGTTGACTCTTCAGTCGTCAAACCTTATAGAACCATTCGCTGGTCTTGTTGACTCAGCCGCAGAGATGGTTCGAAACTGGCGAGCTTGAGCGTTCTCGGATCGGCGACACCTCACTGCCTGTACGCGTATCGATACAACGTCCGCGGATCTAGCGTTGTTTTGTTGATAAAGACAGTTTTACCTTGTCAGAACGCCGTCAAGCCTTATTGTATAAATAGTTTTGGCATTTCATAAATGTGCGCCACGTCTAAGTTCGGTCGTAAATGAATGGAGGATCTTCTCGCGAAGGCTTCCAGACGCCCCCCATCTGACCCGGGGCTGCCGAGGGAGGTTCCCCGTATGCCCTCCACTGACTGTCGCGCGAGCGTACTAGCCAGGCAAGTCCCTGCGTGCAGTTTGCAAACGCGTAGTTGGCACTAGTGTAGCTCGTTTCTCTAAACCCATTCCATCGACATATCGAGGCAACCGACGTGTAACGAGAAATAGAGGAGCAGACGGAGTCATACAATCTGAGCCTCGAGGCTGACGTTGCATCCTACAAGGTCACTGCCACCGGGGTTTAAGCCATTTCATCCTCTGTATCAGGAATTATTTCAGGATAGACCTTAGTGAAGTGCCCGTATCGCTGTGTAAGTTTAAGGCCCTAATACCTTCGGGTACGGGCGCAGCTGTTTCTCTGGTAGCAGGGAGTGTCCGGCCTTCAGTTGATGCTATTCTATACAAGCTAGTTCTATCTCCTCCTCGATATACCAGTTCCTGCTGTATTCCCTTGCTTCATCGAGGCTCGGAGTGACATTTTATGCGATCGATACCTGCTGAGTCGGTGCCTCCGTCGTATCGGGATCCTTGCTTATGGCAAGTGCAATGCCATGGGAGGATTTATTACTCTTGACCTGTGGTGTCACCAGATCCCACAGACAACAGGCGACCGGCAGTGGCGATGTACAACACTATTCTTCACTCTGCCTCGACGAAGCTCCGCCTCGACTCCAGCCTCCGACAGGTGCACGTGTGATTCGAGATGAAGATCCACCCGAGCCTCTCAGTCAGCCACCTTCCAGGATGCGGCTCGCCTCACGCGTCCTTCTCATCTGTGACACTGTACCCCAGCTACTGTTCTCCTGGTCACGATCCGATGCAGAGCGCGTCATCCTCCGACTGCCTGTTCACAACCACGATCTGTGCCTTTTGAGTCACTCCCGCATTGCTCTCGGAACCTCTGAGTGGAGTCAGCACTTCATCCCATCATATGCCACCTCAATCTGCAGAGAAGGGAGAAGACTCGCAGCTGCAAATCGCTACTTGTGAATGTGCACGGTGCTTGCTGATGCATAATATTCCCCCAAGACATTGTCATCCACCCAGATGGAAGTACGACACCGTCTATCGCGGAGCCATCGTCAGTCAGGTCACGTCGCCATGGCCATGACTATATTTGCCATCGGGTCAGGTCGGAGAAGCCACGCTTAGCCGTCAAGATCGATTATATGGCCGCATGTCGCAAGACATCAACCGTATCTGTGATAGCTGCTCTATATTGCTGGACCCTCCCTCTACCGCAACCCACCGCCTCGGTTGCTCAGCCAAGCCACCTCAAACCAGCCGTATTCTGGCGCTGGCGTTTCCGTATCCGAATACGACTCACGTAAACCGTGAAGGAGTGCGAGAACAATGAGCCTGACTCTTAGTCGCCATCTAGAGAAAGGAGCACCAAATCGTATAAGTTTAGTTCCTTTGTTCTCTATTGTGGTGCGGAGCAGATGGGTAAATATGTGGGTAGTAGATATTAATGTGGGTAGTGATGTTTAATATTGTGTTGTGGTTGAACATTGTTTATTGTAAGATTGTAACGTCCACGCTCATATATGCCTGTGATTTGCAAAATAGTACAAGATAACTGTTTAAAACGCCGTCTATCCGAAGGGTTTACTTGAGGTGGGGACTTGAGAAAAACTGTTCTCACCAATTTAGTTCCCCCACAACGTCACGTGACCTTTTTCAGTCCCAGGATTGGGGGCTGTTTGACGTGGTAGGTTGGACCGAAGAGTGGGCCGGAGGCGCATTGTTGGCAACGACGTGCTTAAGATCGCGCGTGGAAAATATATCGCCGCTCCAAATCACATTTTTGAATGCGATTTTCAAGTGTTTTTTTAACGACTTCGACAGCCCAAGTCGCGCGTGATCGTTCGATAGACTCCGCTACAGGATGCGGTAAATCCGAGACTGTATCGAATTCCATATAGGGAGGAGCCTGGGATTGATGCAGTTTTGTTGGCCTTTATCTTGCGAAGATCTGCGTTTTTGCTGTGATCAATTTCTATACCAGCCTTTGGAGACCGAGCCATAAAAGATCGTGACCTACCCTAGAGTCGATTGAAACACGTGGAAGTGTTTTGTTTCTCCATTTGTCCACCACTGACTGCTTGACTGATCATTAGTCGGCATTTTCGTGTGGAAATATTAACAGCCTGGCGATCACGAAAAATATATACTTAATATATACTATATATCCTATTTCTATATATAATATAATATATATATATACAATATATATATAGGTCTTGCCCACTTACGCCGGCGGTTACTTTTAGACAGCGATCGTTAAGCGAGCCGTCGTTGTGCGAACATCTTTTTTTTTTTTCTTTTTCGTTATTCAACATTCTCCGTAACTTTACACTATGAAATATTCACAGCCTAGGATCTATATGGTGTAGGCCTTTGCTTCTGGATTACTTTTGTACAGATGTCGCTGTATGAATATGTCGGCATTTCTGCTAACACATCCAAGAGAGGGAGCCGGTATTGTTTTATCTCTTATTGTGACTGTTATGGACGGCCATCGGTATTGTTAGGCAGCTTACAATCTTACCTCTCGCTACGATTTTGAATAGAGGATCTGTTTTTTAAGTAGCGTTGGATTTTATAACTACAATCATTGCGATCGTGTTTAATTATAATGTATTAGAAACGACATACTTGATTGTATTTATTTATTTCTTAACAGTGCGATTGTTTTTTCTAACAACATGAAGTTTCTTCACAAAGAAATTTGTATTTTAATTTCGACTACAAACGTTTTTTATTCACAGATTTCTTTTCTAATTTTTTAAATTTGGTAATTTATTTGCTGGAAGGTAAACTGTGCTATATTACATTGGTTCAGTTTGAAGCTAGCTTCCTTGCAATCCCGATTAGTCACGACCCTGCTTTTTTCGCTGTACATTTTTTTTTTTGTACCTCAACGATTCGCATTAATAACTATGCCACACTGTCGTTAATTATCTTGATAGTATTATGGTATCTTGTTATTCGTCGTTCACATTTTATTGTATTTTGTGTGCTATTTTTTTCTGATTGTCGCGCTAGTCGGTACTCATCGCGATAGGAATTTTAGAATTTACGATTTTTTTTTCTGTTTTTCAGGTGGCAGATCCGTCGTATATGCGATCGTCGTTGCCCGGAACGTCGGTTAGCGGCGCATGATCATTTTTTGCATACATATATATATATATTATGTATCTACTGATTATGTTATTTTTATATATTATTATTATATATAATGTTTGTGTTTTATCTTATATTTTATTATTTTATATTATATATATATGTATTGTTACTTTTTTGTTGTGTTATATACTTGATGTTTGTATCATAGTAGGTTGTGAGTATATCTAAGGATTCAGCCTTCATTTTTTTCGGTGGCGGGATTCGCACCGACTCTTGATACAACTTACAGATTCTGCCTTAATCCCTTTCTCATCCTACCGCCGTCTCCAGGGGTTATTACGCGTTGTCTTCTCTGTACATTTGGTCCGGTTCAGCGTTCTTTCAATCGCTTTGATACCAACATTACCTTGGACCTTACCATTGGGGAATTTCATTGACTCTTTGCGTATCAGCTGTTTGTCGATCCAGAGTTTTTCTTGCCAGTCTGTACCATTTTGATTATATGCCATCGAACGGATTCGTTCTCGCGCGAAACAATTAATCCATAGCGGCTACTTTCAACGAATCAGCGCAATTTATTGGGACTTTCGGAACACAACAGCAAAATTCAACGACAATGTTTTAATTAATCTATAACCTTCTTAACTTAGGAACACGGATTAGGTTTTTCTCTTATGTTTGTTGGTCTCCTACCTGTAGATGTTACGATTGAACACATGCAGCACAAGACAGTCTACGCAGAACAAGACAGAGTACTTGTATTTTCATGGCGAAGTGTGTCAGTGTCCAAACTAGCACTAAAGTCGAATCTACAGCGAGTACCACGATTCAGCCAGCTCGGCGCTGGTGGCAAAATTGGCACTCGCCTACCTTTGTCGCACGCACGTGGCAACGCCGCTCTACCGCGCAAGGTCAACGGACCAGACGTTTCTGTATCACGACGAGGGTTTTCTGTTTTTACTCAAGTCAGCATACAGTCGGCCTGCCGGTTCACCGCAAGGCCAAATCGAGTTGTTTTTGGCGGCTCCGCAGCTGTTGATCTCATTCCTTAATGACTGTCTCAAAGTCAATTTGTTAGAGGTCCTTTGTAGAGTTTCGTACAATTTCTCTCTTGCCATCCCGTCCATCGATCGCCGACTGTCTATCTATGTTCAGAGTCGCGCCTGACACGTCATTTTCTCTTTAACTTCACCGCCTCGAGCTTTCTCACTTCTATCCTCCCTCTTCGTTTCTTTTTCACCTTGTCTTTTTGGGCGTTGCCTCTTTACGAAAGCCGACACCTCTCCCCTAGTCTATCATTTTCCTCTTTTGCACTCCCTTTTTCTACTTGTGTCCTTGGCGGCTTAGCCGCTCCAGTGAGAGGAAGGAGATTTGTAAGGAGCTCTACGTCACACACCATCGCACTAACAAATAATCTGCCTGTATCACCTCCTTGACAACACTGTCACGTCATATTTATCGATACGTCCTTGGCTTAATATTATTGCATTATTTTTAAATGGGTGGTATTGAGCTAATCATATATTAGTATGATACCAATGTCATTTCCGTAACTACCACCTTATCTCCGAGGCTCTCCCGGCCCTCCTCTGTGGTTGCTTCATTCCCTATTGGCATGGCGCCTGTGCTAACGAAACAGCACAGATCTCCCATTACCTCTAACCCACAACATGGTAGAACTAGACTTCTAAAGAACCAATTTTAGTGGCACAGTTAAGATATGGCTTATTTTGTCCTTATCCTAGTGGTCAGCACCAATCTAACAAGCAAATTCAACTCATGCAACTACTACTCTATTATGATTTGAATGTGAGGGGCATTCATTTTACTTTAACACAACATTTGCATAGGAGCAGAAAATTCAAAGTTTTCAGATGTTCGTCTCTTCTCATGCCTTTTTTTCCTTCCTCGCTGTATTTTCCATTCACCACTGAGGTGTGTTCCTCACTTCGTGCCTATTGCCTTCACAAGTTTTCTCTTTTGTTTTCGGCCCATGAGCCTCATCTCAAAGAGTTCTTCGGCCTGAGGCACAATGCATGCATCTTTGAGCCGCACGCCCACACAAGTACTGGCCTCAATTTGCCCACGAAGCTTGGCCCAAATGTGTACAGCAAGGCAGGCCAAGCCTGATGGAAGCAAGTGAACAGCAATTTGTGTGGCATGGAATATCAGATGGTAGAGATGCACGTTGGCGGTGTTCTTAGAAGGAGCACAAATGGTGATACCTCGACCAAGGGAGATGCAGTTACCCTTAACATTCCTTGCCTACTTGTTTCGGTAAGTCTTCTTTTTTTTCTCTTTCTCTTTTTTTCTTCTTTTACAGACAGGTTGCAATGTGTGTTCTTAATCGACACTGTTTGCTTCTTTGTGGATAGTGTGTCTGTACTGGTGCCCTTCTGGCCTTGGAGGTGAACCTATCTGGCCCTTGTTAACAATTTTCTTTGCCCTATTTCACATACTCGTACCAGGTGTCACAGTGAATGGTGCACGAGGAGGTAGTCCATCAGACCTAACATTGCTTTTAGGCAGACACATTTTTCTTTTTCTTACACCCTGCTATTGGTCGAATGTCTTTGCCATCGAGTGGACAGCTTCGATTCTAGTCAACACTGCGCAGGCCCGTATTTGTCTTTTCCATTTGGTCCGTGCTCGCATACTACTCGCTGCTGGCGTTGAGGGGGGTGATACTACTGGCTACTTTGCCTGCTTCCATATACGGTTGGTGGAGGCACAGCCACACTCGTTTGTTTAGCTCTGAGCTAGGCTTCTGCCTCCCTAATAAGGTCAGGTGCTCTCTAGCCCCATTACTTACCTGCTCTAGCACCACACTGTGCGTCCACATGGAACACTCTGTGCTCTCATAGCACTACAGTTGCTCTTTTTCGCTAGCACCCAAGTCGGACCCTGGCTCTCTGGCACTGAACGTGTACGTGCTTGCCTGGCGGACATTAACGACAGGCTCTCTGCACGTGACTTTTTCTACTTTCTCCTGGCACTCTGACACCTGCACCTGCGCGAGGAACCTCCTCAAGCCCTGCTGCCCCTATTTCCACCTTTTCCGTATATTCGGACCACATTCACATACCCACTGTCACGACTACCATGCAAGGACATCTCATACCTCTGCCAGCACTACCATCGCAGTCGCCTGCACAAAGGAACAGCAAATCCATAGTCGAATCCTCTTAAGTCCCCTAACCTTACCACTAATTGGTTAGGATCTACGACAGTACGTTATACTTTGCACACTCTCCGCTCGCATGTATCACCCACAATCTTAGCATTGATATCACCAGTGCCACACAGCCACACACCATCACACCTTTCACTTTAGTGTTGAAAAAAAACGCACCGGTCCCTTCAGATCCCTTGTCAATCAATTTTACTGTAACTGTTTGTCTTCAGCACCCCAACTGTTCTCGTCTTACGTCCGTCTCCGCTAGCTCTCTATCTGCCCTATCGGTGGGTATTTCCCACAGTTGGACAGACATCTAAATTCTCCGTTCCAGCCGCCAGGAACTTGAATGGTTTCAACGAGGCATTCAGTCTGTTCCGGTCAACATGCACGCCGTGTTCATCACTTGTTGAGTGATGTGTTAGACGCTTTGCCTATTTATGTGCTTCCTCACCGCTCGTTTGTCAATAGGATCACCGCATGCCACTCCTGCCACTCTTAGTGGCCTTCTATCATCTCTCGATTTCATGCCTTTTTTCTCGTGTTACTCCAGATTTTTCAATCAAATTCTTACAATATATTCTTCTGGCGTCATTGCAGGGAGGAGGACGAGAGTCCCTCGAACTTCCCATTGACGATGACCCCGCCGCCTTCCCACGGCAATCACATTGTGGCAGTGCCCGGCCCATCTGAGATGGGGGTTGTTGGTACCACCCCGCTCCTTTTTGTCCAAGGGTTTGGCGCAGAATTCAGGCAAAACATCATCGTGATTGCCTGCCGCGTCTTCTCCAGGTTGTTCACTGGTTAAAAGCAGGTTAACCTCCAATCGGGGTATAATCCTCCCACTCTTCTCCGGGCACCGAGCACTCAGTAAACCAATCCGTGGACGCCTCCCCTCTTCATCCAGGTTCACCGGATCAGGTAACCATTCTGTACGGGAGCGCCTCCCCCTCTATCTCAGATTGAAGGCGTTCCCGGAAATCAGGTAAAAACCCCAAATTCGTGAACGGCCTCCCCCCGTCTTCTCCTGTTAGTTTTAACTCCCCTCGGCTCCTCATCAGATGTACACACCTCTCACATCCGCCAGTCTTTCGGAGTCGCTACCCAATCAGCAGTTAACCTCCTGAGGGAAAGGCTGAGTAGACCCAAACTGTACCACTAAACCCATCACTCCACAACAGGTGAGCAACTGTACTAAATACTATACTACCTGCCTTAGCCGCTAACAAACAATATACCGTTGTGAGGGCGGAGCGTTGCAAGAACTCCAAGTTCGTTTTATAACTAACTACACAATTCCTTAATACACCTATACGGACGTTACTAGAGAATTTTGTCACTAACCATGGGCCAGGAGCAATCTACCGATTATTGAAACTTCCTGCAGAGTACCAACGAAGATGGAGAGTCGAATCCGAATGAGACCGGGCATGGTGCCGCCTATGTGCCATCAAGTGTGCAGCGCCATATGCAGGTACTTGTATTCCGTGTCAGCTTGGCAGTAATTAATGTCCGTTGCGTATTGCCTTGTGCGCCTCCTGCGTCATGGAAAAATGCACCACAGAGGGTTGTGTGCGAAGCAAAAGTTATTGTGAACGGGCCGGGCAAACTGAGCGATGCCTTTGTGGGCCATGCCAAAGCAAGCGGCAAGGCAGGCACACGGCATGGCAAAGGTGAGCAGCACTAACACAGCCTTGTGTCTCATAGAAAAACAAGCCGCTGCAGGCAAACACAGCCGGCGATACGAATTTAACGGGCCGGCACAGGCCCTGTGTCAGCTAAAAACACAGTCAGACGATGCCTTTTACATTCGAAGGACCGGCAACAAGGCCTTGCCAAGAAATTACAAACCAGCGATATTATGAGCTTGGCCGCACAAGGCCCCGCAAGCACACAGAACCGCAGACGATGAAGCTTGCCAGCCTTTGCCTTGCAGTGGTGTATTTGGTGGAAGAGCGCAACCGTGGGTTGGAACACACACAGAAAAGGTGGACAACTCCGGGAAACCTAAACCCTATCCTCGGATCTCCCTCACCCACCCTATGCGCGCTTTGCCTGATCACTGTAATACCTACCCACCCCTATAATTTGATTAATAATAAACCCAATTTTATGCTCTCCATTAACCAACTTATTATTTTACTTTTTTGTGAATGTTATTGTATGATTCACTCCATACTATGCCCCACTATACCTACGTCCATGACTCTATCTTATTACCCCTCTTCTTATCTGTCTCCCTTTTTCGTTTGACTAACACTAATTCTCGTACCCATACAGAACCTACATCCCACCCTTACGTTCTCTCCTTCTCCGCGAGCAAGTTGACGTTATATAAAGGGAGAGCTCAGACAGCAGCCTTTACTACTCGCTGTACATAAGGACCCAATCAAGCCTCAAAGATACTGGCCTACCCCAATAAATCAGATACGAAGAATTCACATAAAAAGCTCGAAAAGTGGTAGGCAATACCAGCGAATCACACTAACACGAAACGAAAGCGAAGGACCATCCATGGATGGCTGGCAGAATGTACGTGCTACACTCACGCATGCACGAGCCATACAAATAATAACACTCTTAGCATGTTACCGCTGTATTGCTAACATAACCCCGAGAAGTTTCCACCACAAGCGCCTCGCGCTTACACTATTAGGTTCTACAATCACAGTAATCACGTCGCAGGGTGTGTTGCGTGATCCTTACAGATTTCGGGACCTAGCCCTCGAAATTTCATCCCTCGTGCCCTTGCACGGTTTCGTGGCTGGGTGCAACGTCAAGTGTCGCATGCGCCCTCCCTTTGGCAAGGCAAACGACCCTCTGCCGTCCAAATTCCAACAATGGCAACCCGACGGGCACTACAACTGCTAAGCCAGCCTACACACTCCCTAAACACCGGGGAGTGGCACCCCATGGCAAACTCCACCGTACAACAACGCACACTAGGACAGGCTGAGCGCCCCGGGCCTTTTCCGTAGTGGTGCACCCAGATTTTGCCCACGACACTGCCCCGTGGGCTAACGGCGCTCCGGGCCCCCGCACCTAAAGCTGGGCGCACCCTGCCCACTACGTAACCCGCCCCCCAATGGGCACCTTGGCACTACCTCCGTGGTCCGACTAGCCCGGGCCCGCGTACCCACTCAGCGATATCACCTTTCGCCGCCCGCTCCCCAGCCCGTCAAGCAGGGCTCCTTGACACCCTCCAAACGGTTCGAGATCCTACTTCCCCACACAACAGCCCATAAACGAACCTCCATTTTCAATTTAACATCTAACCCACTAACTCCTTTACACTGACCCCGGGCGATCCCATCCTGGGGAGTCTCACTCCTCCCCCCACATCACTCTTTGCTATTCCTATGCATTCCACACTTCGCTCCACCTCACACAGACCCCGCTCGGTCCTCACTCACTCTAATTCATCATTGTATCACCCTCACAACTTGTCAACACAACACACCGATCCTCGGAATTCTGCCATCCTTTCTAACTCTATCCTCCCTAACTACCTCCCGTCCCACCGTCGTCCCCTTACCACTAACTCGCCGTTCCTCTTAACTATCCGTAGCTAAGCTTTATCTTCCCCTCTACACACTCACAGTCCTGTTCCTGTCCTCAACCTCTCAAAACTTTCCCCCGCTCCTCACAACGCTCACTACCCAATCCCTTCAACCTAACTCGCACCCAATGCCACGGGCCCACATGCAGGACGCCTTACCCCTTGACCCCCTGAAGCCGTCTAAGCTAACCCTATCTCCTTTCCGTCCTCTCGATCTATTTCCACTCTTGTGCCCGGTGAAGGTGTCTTCCCCTTGCCAGCGAATTCCTGCTTCACACCGAAAAACGCGAGGCTTGCCCTCTCCAGTTAATTTTGTTTTCCATAATTCACTGTCGCTCGCCAGCACGCGCCGGGCAACTCACCGCCCTGCGCTCCTTCGCACCTTTCCGTGACTTCATGCCGCTGCACCTCGTCACTGTACCTCGTTCCCTCAATAGGACCTGAGGAACATTCGCGGGTCTTGTTGGAACAGCTGCAGAGATGGTTCGAAGGGAGCAGCATTGAGTTACCTTCGGCGGCTGCGGAACTCCTGCTGCGTTACCGTATCGATCAACAGCTTCCGCCGGACTTAGCGTTGTTTCTTGTTGATAAAGACAGTTTCCTTGTCAGACTGCGTCAAGCTTATTGATAAACATGTT